>JASCZI010030505.1:24667-57907 GCA_036250425.1 Stylosanthes scabra | reverse complement strand
CTAGCTAGACCGGTGAGAGTGGTCGGGAAGGCCCGACATTTGACCGCATCAACTGCACCATCGCAGATCATCCGATGCTCGAAGTCATTAAGGTGGATATGAGGATTGGAGGATCCGTCGTATTTCATATCAGTCGGTTTAACAAAGTGCTTAGGGGGTTGGACTTTCAGAATCCGACTAGAGAATGGAGTGTGGCCGTCAACGGGTAGGGTGGCACTCCGATCTCTGGTTCTTTTGTATTGCCTGTAGGTCCTCCTTCGCGGGTTGCGATCTCTTCCCGAGGAGGAGCCACTGTCGCTCGAGCTGCTGTGGTGTCGTCTCCTCCTTGGGGGTGTGTGAGGTCGTTGGTTCTTTCTGGGCGGGGAACGAGACTGGGATCGGGAACGCCTTCTGGGCGAGGTTCGGGTCCGGGGCTGAGGGTACCTCGTGCCGGATCGAAGTTCCGCGTTCGCCTTTCTTAACTCCCGAACTTCCGACTCCATCGCCTGCATACGGTGTCTTAGTTCCTGGGCAATTTGAGATTCGTCCGAACCCGTTCCGCCGAAAGGTCGGGGGTTTGGCTCACTTGGTCCAATCCGATCGAAGGCGCTTTGTCTATTGCCTTGGGTTGGATTCCGAGGGGGCGGTTGCCCGTTCTGGGTTCCTCCCGATTCTGTGTTGATGTTGCCACTTCCGGTGGCTTCATTGGCCGTAGCATTGAGGTCCAATGTTTGTTGTTGTTGTTGGTTCCGATGTTGATCATCGCCAGAGTGGTCGGTGTAAACCACGCCTTCAACATCTTGGTCGGCCATTGTCAGTTACGTTGAGGTAATCCCCACAGACGGCGCCAACGTACGGGATGTACCTTCGAGGGGTTTGGGACTACCGGCGTAACCGGTGGTGCCAAGACGGAAGGTTGGAGGTTTATGTGAAAGGTGGGTGTGCGCCAGCAGAACTTTACCAAATAAGGATTTGGGAGCTCTCCTAACGCATGCAATGTGGTAGGGTTTAGAAGACGTACCTGAGAGAGGAGTGGATCATCTCTTTATATACCCGTAATGATCCGTGTTATTTCGGGAGTAAATCTATAAGGAATCAGCGCAAATATGGCTCGATTCTCCATGTATTTACCAGGATTGCCTGCGATAAATCCGTACAGGATCATGATTAATGATATCCTGATCCTTCGCGGATTTATCGAGAGGTATTGGGCCATATAGCATTGGGCCGATTTTATTGAATAGAGGATTCAATATGAATATTTTAGGGGATTTGGGCCGTTCGGGCCCAATATCTTGAACACACTACAACATTTTCGATAATTTGCGGGGTTAAATACAACCCACTATTAAACTATCATTTTCTGCTGAACTTGTGATATATAGTCATTTAAAGTTATTAGTTACTTAAAAAAAAATAATGTACTAATATTTTTGAATTCATGACTTTTATTATTTATGAATTACCATCTTAATTTAAGAACGATTAAAATATTATTTTTTTAAAAAAATAATTAACAACTTTAAATAAATTTGATTCAATAATAATAATAACTATAATGGGATATCTAACTAGCTAGAATAACATGCCCCCTCATTATCATGCCATTATTAAGAATATATCACAAATTTAGAGGGGTCGTACTACATTAATTATTCCACTATATACGCCCCAAAAAATCGATGTTTGGTCATTGTTTAGTCACTGTATTCTTTTTGTGAGTGAAGATCGAAAGTCCCATCAGGTGACCTACAACAACAATAAGAAAGAAGGGAATAATAAAAGACAAGAGCTAATAAACAAATATTAATAGTAATAAACTAATAATAATCAATAATGATGATTGAATAATTTTTTTGAATACCGTAACTATAACTTAATAAGAGTTCATCACGTAATAAAATTAGCTTAATAAAAGTCATTAGAAAAACATAGCAAAATATAGTGAGCTAAATATATTTTTTAAGTATTTGAAACTAAAAAACTGCCGCAATCGAATTTGGAAAGGTTAAAAAAATCGTTGCAATATTAAAAGGAAAAAAAATTGCTGTTAAATAGGTTTTTTTTTTTCAATAATGTTACGGAATTAACATTAGAGAGTCACTATGAAGTCAATAATTAAATTATCTTTAATTTTGGATGATAACTTGATTATTGGCTTTCTAATAAAATTGTATAGTGTCAGTCCCTACTATTTATTAAAAATATTATTTAAAACAATAACAAATCTCCAATTAATATAACTAATTAGGAAGTAACAAATTCTATTAATTAAGGGCCTACTCATATCACATATGGTGAAGCAACCAGTTGGTAGCAAATGAAAATTTATTGGTTTAATTTAGGTTTGTTTAGTGAATGAAGAGAGGGAAATTTTGAAGCAACCAACTATATAAATATATATAAATAGTAATTAGTAAAATAAAGTGAAAAAGCAATCCAATTACAAGATAGCGTTTAAGGGAGAAAATTAATTATAATCTGTCCATTATTGATGGGAATATTGAAAAAGTAAGTTAGGTAATGTAACCAGAGGAATTAATGTTCCTGGATATTATTATAAGTTTCAGATCTACGATCGATATGGACTAATGAGTAAATATAAGTGTGAGGCATTTCTTATTTTATGAATTAATTTTTTTCTAATACTTCTTAACTTAGCTCATTTAGATTCGATTGATGATTAATTTATTTCGCTATTTAAATAAGTATCGAAACTTTAAAATCTATCTTAATTTATATATGGAGGTTTTTTTAAATAATGATAAACTCTTAAATGAAGGAATAAGAGATTTGCGATAAAATAATCTTTAATTTGTTAAGTTAATAGATATTGTGAAAATTAAAAAAAAAAAAACTTAGCTTGTTGGGAAAATTACGGTAATATGACAAAGATACCATAGGAGAAGTAGTTTATATTGCTCTGAAAAGCTATTGGAGGATATAATAATAATAATAATAATAATAATAATAATAATAATAATAATAATAATAATAATTGCTTTACTAATATTTCCTAAATTACTAATTTGGGTTAATACTTAATATTATTATGGAAAAAAATCATTGGCCGATATTGTAGTTAGCATGTTACATCAATGAAAAATCTAATTAAATGACATCATCAAATGATAATGAATTTTTCTAAGGCAAAAGTACCAATTGTATATTCCTTTGAACTGAATAATAATATGAGGATTCACCATGTGCATCCTAATTAATTAGTAACTATATAACAATATTGATGACGCTAGATTATTCTCTAATAATTTAATACAAATAAAAATAACAAATTATGTATTTTCACACGTCGTTCTTCATCATTACAAGTATACATAGGCAAATTCTTCAGAGCGTGTATATATAATTATATATACACCGAAAAAAAATTATGAATCATTAAAAAATATTTTGAGAGATTGTTGTAAGTTGTAACTAGCTAAATTAAATTATGAATACTTTTGGTATATATAGTATCTATTAATTTTTTGTTTGGTGCTCATAGTATCTATTAATTTATAATGGTACAGATGGTATTGTTTAATTTGTTTAACTTAAAGGATAAGTTTGGCATTTTAAAATTAATTTACAACTTATTCTTAAGGTAAAATTTAGATACTTATTAGTTACTCTTGTGAATTTTTTCACTTGCTTAATTTAAAAAATAACCCACTTCCATTAATAATGTGCTTCAATAACTAAACTAGAATATTAAATATGGGTAATAAAAAAAAACTGGTAAAATAAAGTTTAAGAAACTTACAACAAAAAGCTAACTAAATACATTCATACACAAATTAATATGGGTACCTTCAGAAAAAAATAATATAGGCAACATAATAATTATTTAAATCGTACAACATATTAATAAAAATAATATTTGAGAAATATAATGTTATTGAAATTTTTTTATAAAAATATAAAAGCCACGATTTTGAACCGTCGCAAAACATTTAACGGTTATTAACCGCCATGTGCAGAAAAATTGTCGCTAAAAAACTGTTATTATTTGTCACTAATAAACCGCTACTATTTTTTGAATTTATGGTGGTGATGGTATTATCATTATCATTATAATCATAATCAATCGATTTGTTTTTTTTTTATTAGAAAAAAGAAATACTACTATAAGAATTAGAACGAGTATGGAGGAAGAAAAATGATGACATTCATGATTTTAAGAAAACTTGTGCACAATAATAAAGCCCTAATTATTGAAAATGATTACAAAAACGTCGGTGTTCACTCTTTACCATGATTCCATATTGAATATATCGTATTAGTAAAGTTGTAATTTATATTTATTATTTATATAGTAAAGATTAATTTATTATTGTAACACATGCAGTTGGAACATCATATCATTGTTACATGGAATCATAATTACTAAAATAATTGACATATAAATAAATTAGTGGTACCAAAGTTGCCTTCCTTAGTAGAGTGCACTCCGTGTGCTATAATCATAGTATATAATTATTATTTAGGGGTAGATTTCAAGGGGGAAAAAAAACCTTCATTATCAAATGGTGTATTCCTTATGATTAATTTGTTTTACTTTCATGGAAATTAATTTATATAACCTTTATTAAGTATATGTGATGTATGTAGTACAGAAATAATATTAATAATTTGTCCAATTATTAATTCGGACTTATTTAATTTTGTTTGATGTCTCAAATTTAATTATTATGATGAGTGGAAAAAAGTAATGATAAAGGAGATTTCCAGATTTACCAAAAAAAGAGAGAAGAAAGGAGTTTATTTAGTTATTTTTTTATTTTTATTATTATGGTGATTAATAAGCATGAAGAACAATCAATATTCATAAATTTTGAAAGAACAAAAGATCATTAATGTTATAGCAAGTATTAACCTATCTAATTTTTCATATACTTTTAAAAACACACTTATAATACTCGAATTACGTATTTTTCTGATTATTTATTCCTTTTATATTTTTAAAGTAAAATACATGGTTATAAGTACATTTAAAGTATAAGTTAAGAAAATTATAAGAGTAAAATTTTTGACTAACTAAGAAATTCGCTACTTATCACTTTATCTCTTTATTTTTTTAAAAAAAAAAGGGAAATTGCTGGGCATTTTTTTGTTAGTTTTGTTTTTATGGAATGTAGAGAGAAATAATTAATTTAAATTTTTATTTGGTGATAAAATGTTTCATGCATTTAAATGTCAATTTTTCATTTATTTACAAAATATTTAATTTTTATATAGTAATAAGTTAAATAAAATAATGGATAAATGATACTAATTATATATTAGGCAAATAATAAAATAACAAACTAGTTTGAAATTTAAATTAATTCTAAATAAATATCAATTTAAAATAAATTATTTTAAAACTTCTATTGATGTAATATATAATATTTATAATATTAGATATTTTTTTTAATCAAAGATATGTTGGAGAGAGGTTCGAACTCGAGACCTCTATTAGGAAAATGTGACAATTATCATTTGAGCTACTGCTCATTAGTTTAGATATTTATTTATAACAAAAATATTAAAAGGTAGAATAGAGTAGACGCAATTTATAAATTTATTTTGACCAATTAAGTCTAATCAAATTATTTATTTCTATGCTAAATAAAAAATTATTTCAGTGTCAAATAACACAAAAAATAACACCAAAATAAACTTATATTTAACATAGAATAAATAAATTAATTAAACTTAATTGGACAAAATAAATATACATTATTTATTATTGTTATTATAGAGGTAGCTAGAACATTATTGCCATCTGAGACACATTAACTGGGTAAACATCAGAGGTTGATCCGTTGAATGCCTTTAAAGCAAGAATTCTGTCCACAGCTTCCGATGGATGAAAGGCATCCCAGAACACATGTTGGTCTCTATTGCTACATGGCATGGCAAATGGTAAACAACTTATACTTCCTTGAAACTTTCCAGAGCCACAGCATGCTGTATTACTAGTAATGAAACCTGTAAATGAAAAAAAAAAAAAAAGAAAAAAGAAATACATCATCATGCTATGACAATAATGAAAAAAAAGTTTGTGAAAATCAAACCCATCATCAAACGGGTAACTAGTGGTTTAAATGTCCAACGAGATTGAATCTTATATAATAGAATAACATTTATGTATACAAGCAAAATTGTTTTTCTATTTTATTTTTAAATTGGTTAATTAACCATTAAAAACTAGACCTGTTCAACTTTTCTCTAATTTCTTACCATAAGCCATTGGATCTTGTATAATTTGCATGAGAGCTCCATAAGTGTTGCCATAAACAAAAATTGAGGAACCATTGTATTGTGTGTTCAGTTCATCAACCAATGATTTCAATCTATCATTAAACAAGATGACCATTTCGTTAACATCATCCCTGCACTTTCCTGTAGAGAAAAGATCTCTAGATATTTGATGCGGTGTGCATCCGAGTGGTCCTATTGCAGCTAACAAGAACTTTCTCAATCCCAAATCATGCAGACTCTGCATAATATTAGCACATTACAAGTGTTAAGATTTTATTTTATTGATACAATAACAGTAGATAAGACACTATTTTGATAGCTTCAATTATATCTATCTCCTAGCATTTTTGTTTTAGTTTAGACAATATAATTTCACTAAGCTTTTAATTAAGTCATTATAATTTAAAAGTTTATTTGATTTCAATACTAGATAAAATTTTCTAATAAGCTACTTATTAGTACTTAACTTTTATAAAAAAGGGCATAATAGTAGAATATCCATTTTTAAACCATTTACATAGTTCATCCTACATCAAATATAAAAAGAAATATTCCAAAAATATTTTGTACCTTTTTAAATACAAATATAGGAGTATATCCACTTGCTTGAATTTCTTTTTTAAAAGCACTTATACAAATATAAGAATATAACGGAAAATTTGATAAAATTACTAACAACTAAAAAAATAATTAAACTCTCTTCTTATAAGAAGATGCATTTTAAAATTTACCAGAATCTGAGTTTTGTATTGTTTTATGAGTATATCAGCATATGATTTTGGGTCGTAGAAGAAGCTCGATGAATATAATACTGGCAAGAGATAGTTGTTTATGTAATCATTGCTTCCATGATTCACTAATGCTAGCGACTTAGCCAAATATTTATTCAAATTTGTGTCATCCATTGTTGCCTTCAGCTGGTTTATGGTTGTTTGAAAATTCTCCACCTGCTTGTTGAAAGAAATGCGTTGTCCCTGTATAGTTTAATCCGTTAGTTATAATATGACATAAAAGAATATAGACTCTCATATGAAATTTTTACATTGACACATGATGAAGGGTGATTGGGAGAGAAAAAATGTGTTTAGATAGCTTTGAAAATGTAGATTCTATTGTTTTCTTTCCTTCTTATTTCTGTTTTACTTTGTAAGTTAATTTTTCACAAGTAAAATTCACATGAAACGATGCATTTGGTATGGAACATATATAACATTTTCTGAAAATAATAAAATTAGTTAGTATAAAGATTACCAGATGTTTTCCTGTCTCATCGAATATCCCAGCCGCAGCTGAAGCATAGTTTACTCCCCAAGTAATGTCCTTGTCAGTAGCCACAAAAGATGGAAGATAAGGATGGCCAAGAAATTCATCTGTAAAACAGTTTTATCAGTTTAAAGATATTCTATGATTTTAGTAATATAACAAAAATCTGGAACATACTACATACCTAGTAGATCTACGAGGATTTTCCCATTGGAAAATCTTCCCGTTGGACCCCATGATGCATCAATGCCGTAAGGCATAAAATCAGCTTTTGCAAAAGTGTTAAGATAATTGTTGTTTCCGTTATCCACTAATGAATCTCCAAACACAAACATAGCTGGAAATGGGGAAAGAGATGATAGTGTGGACACTGGCAACATACAAAATGAGGCCATGCATATCATTAGCAATGAAACCATTTCTTTAGCTCTTTTACACTTCAAAAACTCCCTTACCAGCATGGAAAGTAACAAAAATTTATTTGGTAACTCAGGTTTCTGTAAGCTTATCAACGATATGCTATCTATCATCTAAAACCATGCATATGCTCTCATTTTAATATTTCATTCAAAGTCATATGAAAAAAATTGGTTGTGCATTATGCCAGAAATCATTAAATGTGCTTTAAGAGCTGCAAAAATTTCTCGTACAGAGCTCCAACATGCACCGGTGCCACGTATAAAACTAAACAGTGCCAAAACAACGAAGAAAACCTTGTGCAACGACGAAGAAAACCTTGTGCTACAAATCCATTTAGGGAAACAAGGGCTAACCACCATACACAAGCTATAATGTAAAAATATTTGTTTTATATTATTTATTTAATTTTCTTTCATTGAAAAAAAAGCCTAATTTTAACCGATGGATTGCGAAACTAATAAATATGTTAAATTTAATAAATTTTTATTTATAAATAAACATTTAAATATGTATTAAATCATATTTTTAAATAATTTTGAAAAATAAATAAAATTTATTCAAAATAATATAATTTTGAATTAATTTAAACAAAAAATATATTTAATCGTACTCAAAACATGTTTAACCGTACTCAGAGAACACTAAAAAAAATCGATTCCACCCATCATTTGTTAAAATGTAATGAAATATAATATAACATTTGTGTGATAGATATGGTAAAATTTGGAAAATGAAAATTGAGTTATCCATCGAAGGAAATGAATTGTATATTTGTGTGAGCTTTAAATTTTAATTAGTTCGTTCAATATATATTTGTTTATAACAATTGTTAACATGTAGCTCCTTGTTTCATAATAAATTATTTTGGAATATATATTCTTACTTTTGTCATATTTTTGTTGATACTATCATAGAAGCTTTAATTTTTGACAAGTCCTTATCTACATTATTATTATTATTATTATTTGCTATGAGCTAGGTCTTTTCCACCATGATTGTGGTAAGAAAAAAGTGAATTGAATCCAACTAACTCTATCATTATTTGAGTAGTACTACTACTTGACTCCTAAGCTTACAAAATGTGTCTTCAATATTTGGACTTATATCAAAAGTATTTAATTAGGTATCATATTCATGTAGAGGATGCTATAGCAGGTCTCATTTTGCATTAATTTATGACATTAAAAAAATTAAGTGTTCCTTTAAAAAAATTGTAACAATGGTTTTGATAGTAAGAGTTGGATATGCATGTATGTTATGCTTCCTAAACTAATAGCACATATATATATATATATATATATAATTACTATATGAAAGTTTTACATGGTTTAATTATGTTCTTATTCTTATCACCAATTAAGAAGCTACCTAGGGATAGAACTTAGCAAATAAAAAAATTAAATCATTTATTTAATCATGGAAATTAATATACAGTGTATTACTATATATCTTTTGTTATTTATTAGTTGAGTTTTGTTTTTCTTTTCTTCAGAAATTTGTTTGGATCCAATCCTTGTAGAGAAATATTTTCTTTAAAAAAAATTATTGAATTATATGATAAGCTCTTTCAATAGACTCTAATAAATTTTTTCTTCATGAATTATAATATAAATTTACTCATCTCTCCAAACATCTTTTATAAGTAAAGAATGATACACTTTTTGTTAATTAAAACTCTTATTGTTATATTCTACATCAATGCTTCAGTAAAAAAAAAAAAAAAAAGCCGAATAATGTAACTTACTTTTTTTTTCCTATTAGTAACCTATTAATCAAGTTAGCTACTTTTCTGATAAGATTATAAAAAATAAAATACAAAATTAAACTTACAAATTTATTTATTATCTTTAATAACATTTTTTAAAAGAATATGCACTCTCTATTTTCCTGGATCACAGTATCATTTGCCTTTATAAGATCTTTCTTTTGGCAGTTTGTAGATTATTTGTACCTAATAAATTGAATTCTTTATAATCTGCTTTGAATTTTAATTCTTGATTCAATGGGATATATACCTCTCATCCCAAATTATATAAAATATTTAAATAATTAAATCTATATATGCTATTGCTATATTGGTGTTTGCCATTTCATCAATGTCCTTATCAAAAAGATAACCTTTTTTCAGACAGAACAAAATTGATGGGATATGCTAAAATTCTCAATCGAGATATATCACTATCTCTTCACTTTATTAATTCATCATCATCATAGTTAAATAATAACCTATGCATGCATATGCCAACATATATATAGTTAATTAACATCACTATACATCTATCATTGGCAATATGAATTCCTTGCACTATAATTATATATGATGATCCATATAATAATTAAGTCAATGAAATTCATATCCGATCCTTTTCTTCTTTCCTCATTTTTTGTTGAAAACTGTTGAAGAATAATATTGTAACTAATTTTTTAAGGGTTTTTTTAAAGTATAACATCTTTTATATATTATTAAGACTTGAATTTATAATACTATTTACAAAATTATAAATATTTATATTATAAAAAAATCACTTGTTACTCTTTCTTTTTTAATTTCAAGAACTAAACCACCAATATTTATATTTTACTACTAAGAATTTAACTAATTCAAATTAATTGAACTCTTGTAGTCTCTTACATAAAAAGATAGAAAATAATCCTCCACTAAAATTAAGTTAATTAATTTTTGTAAATATTTTTAATAAGATTGATTATTTTCTTTAATTTAATAACGAGATTACGAGTTATTGCAAATATATAATTTAACTTCAACAAAAAAAAAAAAGATAACTCAATATTGAACAAATTAAAAATAATGATGAACTAAAAATGAAACATTATTCCATAGTGAGATAAGATAATAGTAGAGATTAGAGAAGCAAATAGGGTGTTACTACTACTACTTACTATACATTTTAGATGCTCTCTTTAATTTCCCTAACCATGTTGCATGGAATTTGTCAGGGAATTTATAGCTTTGCCATGGCCTATTCCTAAAAGACCTAACTTTCTAGGATACCCAAAAAGTGTATCAACAAAAGAAATTAAAGAAAGGAAAAAGAAAATAAAGGAAGAGATAACAAAATAAAAAGAGAGAAAGCAAGGGGGAAAAATAACATTGGTGGTCCTAGGTAGCTTATTACTGCAAATTCCTATGCCAAAGCTCATGAGTAAATAAGGTAGTGAGTACTGAGTAGGGTTATGTTATGCACTGAAAATGAAATTTGTAGATTATTTATGTCTCATGACTATAGAGTATAGAATATATCATAGTCAAAGTGAATATTCCCAGCAATTTAATGATTCAAAGTTGTTTTTTTATTAATATTAATATTGTTGTTATTGCTGTATTTAAAGGATTAGTTTTCTTTTATGTATTTTGGGTAAAGAATATTTATGCCCTGACGTTTTAAAAATTGTACAAATTCACTCCTAACTTTTGTGAAATACTTAATAACCCCGACTTTTGAAAAAATAGTACAATTATACTTCTATGTTAGTTTAATTCGACTAAAAAATAAACAACTTGATATAATAAAGACTAAGGAGACTCAAGTCAAACTTATATATATTTTCAAAACATCTATTATTTTTAGTTAACCTTAGTTACCATTTGACTAAAGAGTTTTAGTAAATTAACTTTGAAGAGTCAAGATTTTTTTTTTTTTTTTGCATCAAGGGATTAATATATTAATAATATTAATAGGGTTTACTTTCTAGTGTTCTTGAAAATAGAGTTTAATTTTATGAATGAGACAAAATATGTACATTAGGAGACGTATACTAGTTGTAATTTCTCAAATTGAATAATTCATTAATTTAAATATCTTATATATACATATAATAGGATTAGTTCATGGTAAAATAATAATTGCACAAAAATAATATATATATAATAATTTACCATATTTACTTATTAACATTCATAATTATATATTTATAATATATATTTAAAATTGTTTATTTATTTTAATAATAATTAATGAACAGTAAATAAGAAAACTTTGAGTTATTTGGTTGATTTTTATTGTCTCACTAACATTTTTCATGTCTTTTTAATAAAATAGCATTTACACTTTCATAATGTATAGAATATATAGTCAATTAGAAATGTATAATTAAATTTTAACTTTAGATGTATCGTTATATCAATATATCTTACCAAAATTGATATGTTAAAAGAGAAATTAAATAAAGTGACAAGTCAAATAGATATGATAGTACAATATATATATCTATTTAATTTAACTCTTTCTTTCTAAATAATTTGTGAACAATTATTCCAACCTTTACAAACCTAACACTCATAGTTTACAATTTCTTCACATGGTAACGCTAGTGCATTCAACATTAAAATAGCTATCTAGCTAGCTAGGTAGTTGAATATATATAATAGTAGCAGTTAAATTAAAAATTTCCCATGAATCTTCTTACATTTTTTGCTTTATTAATTAGTTTCTAAATTGATTTGATACTCCGAAAATGTATGTACTATGTAGTATATAATATATAACTAGGAAAGTTATTAAAAATTGCCACAGATATAAAATTTTTTGTTATAATACAAATTTTATATTTTATATTCCTAAAAATTAAAATAAAATGCAAATATGAACTCTAATATCTTACTAATAAAATTTATATCATCTACACCATATAAGTTCTCGTTCATATATACTTGGATCTGCAATAGGAAGCAACCCATGATATGCAATTCTAAATCTTATGATTCACGTAATGACAAAAATTATGTGTATCCTGCATTGGGAACACTTGTCTTTTTGCTATATAATAATAATAATAATAATAATAATAATAATAATAATAATAATAAGGTGTATAGCTAGTGTTGTCTTTCCATGTGAGTATTTGGGTATTATATTTAAGAATAGGACAAATTAGAATTATCAAAATATGTTAAGAGCCAGCTGTGAAGTAAACAAAGTGTTCTTATTATTCTTCTACAATATTATATATGAACATAAAAAATAATTATTTTATGTATATGTAGCATAATTGATTTTTGAAATTTCAAAAAAAAAAAAAAATAATTAGATGCACTAATGAGTGAGATTACTGCTTAATTAGATTTTAAAAACATTGTTAAAATATATAAATATGTTCTTAATTGTTTAATATATAGAAATTTATTCCATACATCAATTGAGATATATAGATGTTAGTGACTAAGTTATCCGTTACATAAAGAGCACAAAAAAGATGACTTAGATTTACTCTTAGCTATTAGTGGTAAAGTAGTAAAGATCATGGCATGGCAAAAACAAAAACAAAATCAATGTTGCCAATTTACTTTATATATATACATAGTAGCCAACATCAAAAAGCTCTTTCAAAAAAAAAAAAAAAAATTCAAAAAGCAAATAATCCACCGAATAAATAAGTGGTCACATCTCACATGCAAAGCATTTTTTGTTCATACTATTCAAAAGGGTAGCTTTTTAGAACAACAAGAGTGTGGACATGCATTCTCATCGATGAAATTTATAAGAATATAAGTTAGGGACAAGAGGAGAATATTAGAATATTTCAATTTAAAATTGAATAATAATAATTTGTATGCTATATATAAGGGAAATATGAGAAAAAAGTTTGAATATAAAAATTTTCTTTTTCAAAATATTATTACTGTATATGATCAGTAAAAAACTATTTTGTTAATTCTAAAAGTTATATCCATCATTTTATTTTAATTACAAACTAACTATTTTTTGTTAATCTCAAATTTGTTATTATTATTATCATCCATATTCAATTTATATAAAATGTTGTTGGTTAATAAGCACAAAATGCACTAATAATAATAATAATAATAATAATAATAATAATAATAATAATAATAATAATAATATAAAGAGGTTTTACAATATGATTCAAATAACATATTTCTTCTTAATAAGTAATATGTGATTGAATCATGTCTTTTTGTATATAATAATATATATTCTTTTTGCTATTTCTTTTTATATAAAAAAAGGCTCATATTAAGAATTCAAGCTCATCATAATTCATACCAATCAATTATATATGTCACGTAGTCACCAAAAAAAAATTATATATGTCGCTTATGTTGCAAAATATTTTTCCACCTTACTTAATATGCAATTCACTATTTGAATCATTAGGATCATCATATTAAAGATTCATACCGTTAACATAATTATGATGCCCTAAGGCTAACAGCACTTTATTTTTTTGCTTTTATAGCTTTGGGACTTTCCCAATGATGCCTTTATATATTAAAGGATTTTGATAGTAAATGTCTTAAAAGTATTAACTTTAAAAGTTTTTATGGATAAAAATTTTATTTTTAATTTGTTGATACAAAGTTTCTACTTACAAAATTATTAAACTTTGCTAAAAAAAAAAAAAAAACAGTAGAAATTAAATTTTTCCCTTAATGAAACCATCAAATTCCTAAATCATTTTTTTTATCAGTGGGCTAAGGGTTTTTGTTATTTGGGCTTCCTAGTGGGCCTCACCAGAATGAGCCCAAACGTCAGAATTTGGGGTGGGGAGGATCTAAAGCTATGGGTGCATTTGACCTATATAGAATTTTAACAAACCGTTTACCGAAAAAAACACCATACCCAAGAAAAAAAATTGGCCTTACTTTAATGTTTTAAATTTTAAGCAATGTAAGAGTAATTGTTAGCTCACTAGTCTCTTCAAACAAGTGTTGGGGATTCAAATCTCACCTTGTGCATGAAGCAATTCATTGACCAACGACAAAATAAATTCCACGACAAATTAGTCATTGACATGCCGGGTTGTGAAAAAAATATAAGCACTCCTCTCTTTTGAAAAGTTTGATTTATTATTATTTTTTTAATTAGTTGTATAACCACCAAAAGTTTAACACTAACCAAATATAGAACAAATATATTGGTCAAGAATAAAATACATCATCACATCAACATTAAGAGGTGTTCCAAACCAAAAAAAAAAATATTAAGAGGTGTCCAATATATCTGGTGAAGTATTTTTAACTAAGTCACAATTAAATGTGAAAAACATGCGTATTAGACGAGTGTCGAATCTGAAATGTAGATACAACTACTCAACAAAGTATCCTAACTCCGAATGTAAGTCCCAAAGGCGTTAAGTAAATACAAATGATATCCTTAAGACTTTCTTCATCTTACCTCTATCTCAAATAGTTCAGAAGTGAGTGATACAATTCCTACCATTAATTCCATAAAGAAATTACTAACAAAGATGGTAATATATACTGTAATGTTGCATATAGCAAAGCTGAATGATATGTTTGTAAATGAAAGAAAAAAGAGTTAGTCTAACATAAATGACCTTGAATTGTGAACTCTTAAACCTAATCCAAGCACATTAATGTTATACACAGAAGGAAAAAAAGTAAACTTAGGCATAAAACACAACCATACTTGTCACCAAAAAAACACAACCATACTAGTAGAAATGAAGTGAAATTCCATTTTATTTCACTACACTATGTATTCCATTCCATGTCATTCCCTTACCAAATTCCACCTACAAATTAGTTGTAATCCAAACAAAACCTTAAGGCCACATTTGGTACCTGTCTCAAGACAGAAATACAAAAACGCGAACCAAAGGGATATTTACCCAACACAGCCTAAAACCATGGACAAAAACATGAGTTAAAACTAAAAACTAACCATTAGTTAGAGGCCCTTTCATCTCATCCAAGAATAGAGATGAATCTTATGTACATTGATTTTTCAAGTACAAACTATTCCTATGAATATTATACACAAAAGGGGAATTTTTTTTTTTTTTTTTGGGGTGCCTTGAGGCCTAAGCCACACATTTGGTGCATGATGATGATGTTAGTGTTGAATACATGATTTCGGGGGCAAAGTAGTCAATTTACACATCTTCCCATCCATACTCATTTTCCAATTATCCTACACAAGTACTAGCTCTAGTTCAAACTTTTAATTAATTTGTGAACTACAGAGTAATTTTTTTTTGTTAAAATTAAAGAAAAATAATCCATAATGTCGATATATCGATCCAGAGCACCAAAAAACTGGGGAAAAGGAAGACCAAAGTTCTGCAAATTACTGGAAATTATATAAAGATAAATGTTATTATACAAAAATGAAAAATAAAGTGTTTTTTGTCTCCAGCAAATTTTTTACCTGCTTCCTTTTCCCTTCATGGGGTGAATTCACCTTTCATGATAATCTTAGTCAGAACACTACCTAGTCTGCAAAAAAAAAAAACAAAAAAAAGAAATTCACACAATACAAATAAATACTCAGAATTTTCATAACTAACTTTCATAACTAACAACTATTACTGACAAGTTCTAATAAAAAGAGGTTTTGGGATGAAAAGGGAAAACACAATCAACTTTTATTAAAGGTTTAAAAATTTGTAATCAAGCTCCTAAAGCAATTTATTGTTGTCAAATTTTTTGTTGAATCTATTCAATTATTATGCAGAACTTTTTGTAACACTAGGCTGTTTCAAGGACTGTATTACACAATTTTATTCAATAATCAATATATGGACCTGATAAAAAAATTTCCTACTACAGGGACCTAAATGAAAATCGAGAAAATTTATAGCAACAATGCTACGAAACCAACATTAGGGAGCCCTTACGGAGCCAATAATTAAGTTATCATCCAAAATTAAAAAAATTATCATCCGAAAATGAAAAACGTTATCATGCAAACAGAATAAACGTGATCACCCACATTATATATGAGTTATCATCCTAACTCATCTACCATCATTATCAAGTGCATTGGTTCCCAAATATATTGGCTCCCAAGACTTTCTCAATTATAGCGAGTTGCAGTATAATTAAACCAACTAAGAAATCCACAGAAACAATATGAACTCTTCAAAAATGATAAACAACTCTCTCCGGTAACAGTATGGCACATGATGAAAATTTGGCAAATATTATGAATTTATGATGCACACCATCAACTGCTTATAAACAGATCGAAGCATGTAATAGCAGATAAAAGAAAAATATATTGGAACGTAAATGAAGTACCTTAAGAAATCTGTTAAATTTCAAGTGAAGACGCCACCAGACTTTGACAAACGACAACAACCAAATGAGAAACAAAGCGAACTACAGTATGTAAACATTCTAGCCTGCGACTTTTATCGCCCCCAATTCATCAATTTTTGAGCTCTTATGCTGCAACAAAATAAAGAAATTGAAAAGGGAACATCTTTAGGGATAAGATTTCATGAGTTACAAAGAAGGCACCGATTTTTCGTTCATTACCTTGCTCTTTTTGTGTTTGTGAACATCATTAATGTCATCATCTCCATCATGCTTCCGTTTCTGTAAACCATAAAGTGAAAGAAATAGAGATTTATGAATAAGTTTCTGCAACATTTTTCAATAGTACTCATAAGCAACAGATTATTAACATTTAGCAACATCATCAACAGAACAGAAGTGAACAGTTCAAGATGCCAATTTATCGAATAGATCTTCTAGATGAGTGGTTCTTTAATCCGAATGTGAACAACGTTAGATGCTGCCATGCTAGAAACTAAAGTTTGCCAACCTTTTCATGGTGTTTCTTTGGATGGTCAGCACTTGAATCACGATGCCCACTTTTATCTTTCTTTTTGTCCTTGTCCTTCTCCTTGTCTTTGCTTCTGTCTTTATCTTTGTGACGATGTTTGTGCTTCTTATGCTCCTTGTCCTTGTCCTTATCCCTATCCCTGTCTTTGTGTTTTTTATGCTTCTTTTCCTTGTCTTTGTGCTCGCTTTTTGACTTCCCTGGGATAGTTGGAATCCCTTTTTCTGCCTATGAGGTTAAAACAAGAACAATTACATACTTAAGTTGAAAACTTAAATGGACACGTTATCACACTATGTTGTTTCTGAAATGGAAAATTAAGGGGTGCTTGCATAAATAACTTCTCACATTTTGTATAAATTTTATAAAATACCCAGAAATTAAAATATTAGCTTTTTCAACTATATAGGTAATCAATTTGTTAAATCAGATTTTTGAAAAGCAGAAAAAAAAAAAGCAAGATTGAAATTGAAGAAAATGTCTTACTGCAGGGAGATCAACGGGAGTTGTTTCCCTAAGTTGAAAAGCTTCTTTGAGAATATCTAGGTCGAAGGGTTGTATCCGAGCATTTGTGTCTCTGAAGTTAGAAGTGTTCTGAATAAGTTGATCTAATTGCATCCCATCGCCTTTTCTTACTTCTGTGTCTCCCACCACATTGTGAAGATAGTGCGTGTCTGCAATTGACACGGGAAGGGGTCGCTTGCAGAAATAGTCATAGTGGGGTTGTAGTTTGAAATAACTAAGAAGATCTACGGCTCCTGTCAACTCCCTCGGTCCTAACAGTTCAAATAACGCAATAAGTCCTTGAGGAGAAAGTAGTGAACGAAACAAAAGAAACATATGCACACGCACGTGTGTATGTATATAAAAGGTAAGAAATATGGTTACAGATAGTAATATTCAGTGTTTGAGATTTTTCCCCATCCACGGATAGTGTATACACAGCAAAACACTAATATGGAAAACTTTTACCTCCTCCAAACTTTTTGACTTCGGAATCCATGTGTCAATCTTTCCTGAATAGTCTGAACATTATCAGCTGCAAGTTGTTAACAAGTAGTTTGTTATCCATCAATATCAATTGTTTCCCCATTGCAACATAACAAGAGAATGTAGATTATGCATTACTGCAAAGGGTGTTCGTAATGTCACATTGTAAATAATTCCAGGTGTGAATATGCAACAGAAAAAGCCACCCAATCTATCGGCGGAACGGTCTCCATAGTTCAATTTTGCATTCGCAAGCTAAGTAATGACTACATACTCTTCTTTCTTACATCGTGTCCATTTTGTAAGATCTCATTTTCTTTAAAAACAAAATAACTCAGCAATATGCACTCGATACCAAGATATCGGTATGATGACCAGCACTCTAAACAAGCAATAATGGCTTCCGCTAAGTGCTAATTACAACACCCCCCGACACACGAAAAAAGATACTAAACCCCGTATTGATATTTCTTTGGAAACCCTTCCCGATACAACAAAATAGATAATATCATATTTCCGCAAATTCAGACTAATCAAAATTGTACAAATAACTCCCCCTTAATTTATCCACTCTTAGGAAGTTAGGATGAAACTGATCAGAAAGAGCGCTTCCATTATAAGTCTAATGAGAAACTTTACTCCAGCACAATAAGATTAGTGTGAAACAAGCTTTAGACAAGGCTTCCGAGATATTTAAACAGCCTTAGCATTTGAACAAAACGTTTGACCTAAATCATATCCTTACAAAGCCCTAGCATACTAACCAAACATCATTTGACCTGAGTCACCAAACCCTAAAGTAAGAGTATAAGACCAATTAACAGAAAAAGACTATTTTATGCCCACAGCCATTAATCTTTGAGTAGAAGCACACATCCGTGGTATTTCTTTTCTTGGTATTCACATGCTTCAGAAAATTATACTTTTCTTCAAACACTAGATGCCATAAAATCACTCTATAGAATCTAAAATTGCACACCAGACTAAATTCCAAATCAATACAGTTGATATAACGGTTTCATCAATGAGAAGTTGGTATAACATATGAAACAACAAAACAATGGTAGTTATGGTACTAGACAAAGAATTTATATAACGACAAAAGACACTAACATAGCTGAAAACAAATATTTCAGATAAGCATTCACATGGATAACTGGAAACTATTACTAATGTAGTTGACTTTGCAGAATTCAAGTGTGATTAGGAAGAAAACCAAAAGAACTTGTTAACTAAAAGGTTTAGGATGATTTACTGCTTCAATTATGTTAAATGATTTAAGTTTCATCACGTCTATTTATGTTTTGCTTAGGCCACCTCAAATTGATACATGTATTTATTTTCACTTCAGAATTTCAGCTTGAATGAACTTCTAACTTAAGTTGACAACTTTGGAAAAAGATAAATGGTCCAACTCTTAAGAAGAAAAAGTAGAAAACCACCACCTTACACACACAAAAAATAACATCCAAAACTCATAGTTTTGGAGTTACCTAACATCAAACAGTTACCACTAATTTGAATGGTTTTAGGGTCCAATTGCTTCCTAACCATAATCCAATCTAGGTTCTCACCTTTTAACACTACTATCACAAATATTCAAACCTAACGTTCAAAAAACAAAAATTCAACTAATTAAAAAAAAAAAAAAGTGCCACAAAGCATAATTCTTAATCCCCAAAATCTCCACATACAACACTAAACCTTCTTCATGTGAACTCCATAAATAGGGCATGCTAATACCCAATGAAAATTTCTAAATTCCAAACACTTAGGGAAACCTAAAGAGAAAGAAGAACAATAAACTAACCTCAACAGTGAACAAATTCCAGTGCTCTCAAGCAAGTTCCGAATTTCCCCTTTCGAACCCAAACGAACCAAAGCCACGCCAATCTAGAAGCTTCTTCAAACTTTTCCACCACCACCCCACCAAATATTCCCTTAGAAACTGCACAAATTTCAAAACTTTTCAGCTGAACAAACCAAAATCCGCAAAAGGGTACTTGAAATTTTGAAGAAAGAGCGAAACTTCATTGAAAACTAGTGCAATTTAAATTTTTTTTTTAATTGACCCCATTAGAAAGAGAGCTTGTGTAAGAGAACGAAATTATCGAAATTGCAGATCCAGAAAGTGGAAGAAGAAGAAGAAGAAGGGTGCTTACAGAAGCATAGAAAGTTAAGATCTTTGGAGGGGAGAGTGCGTGGTTCAGTTCTCAAACAAACTCTCTCTTTTTTATTTTTTTTTTCTTCTTTTAATTTTTTTGTTTTTTCTCTTCTTCGCTGCTTTGGGTTTGTGTTCGGTGTTTCTCTCTTCCTTCTCTCTCTCTTTTTCTTTCTCTCTGTTTTTAATTTATAGATGAAAAAAAATTGCCCCTTCTTTTTTGTTCCAAGTTTTCTTGATGCCAGTTGCCATTTATTTATGTTTAGCCCTAAACTTGTGCTAAATTTTCATTTTTGCCCTTTTTTCTAAGTGGTGCTAACTTGCTATTGGATCAAGGATTCAAGGGTCAATTTTGTAAGCAAGAGACAAAAGGGTAAGAGTGTTTATTTTGGAAAAAAATATTTAGTGTATTTTATTCTGTCTCAAATTAATTTTGTTTTAATTATTTGATAATAGGATATGAGATTTGATTATTTAATAATAATAATAATATTTTAGCTTGATATATATATAATCTAAAAATATTATATTTAAACGGAATAAGAATGTTATTATTAAGGAAAATTTAGATGAATATTCTACATAAGAGAAGATATTGAGAATTTTTTATATATATAGTGAAGTATTATTAAGGGAATTTTTTTTTTGGGAGCTTCATTGTATTTTAAATTATTATTTCTTATTTCTTATTTTTCAATACCTATGACTCTCTTAATTTTTTTGTCTATTACTCTCTTACTTAATTATATTATATATGAAATAGTTTTATTTATTCTATTTTATTTATATTTTTAAACTTTCTTTTTCACGTTGTACAATTACAATACTACCCTCAGTCTTTAACTATATTCAACATTTCAGTTGAGCTTAAGCTGAATTGAAGACTTGAACAACAACATCAAAGGTGAAACCTTTTCCCTCTTCCGCCGCACCCCTTCTTCCTCTTCTTCTTCTTCTTCTTCTTCTTCTTAGCTCCAATGTCAGCATTCGATTTCTTCGGTGGCGTTTATGACGCCGCATTCAAGCCACGTTTGCTTCTCTCCATTGTCAGGGACAACCTCCCCGACGACAAACGACCCTTTTCGAACCATTCTTCTGTGGTTTCAAAGGTTGTCTATTTGGTCAAAACTCACAGTCTACTCTCTGAATCTTTCACCGATTCCATGGACCCAAAAGTCGTTGAAGCTTGGAAATCCGCTGTCAGTACCTGGGTCGAGCGCATTTTGGAACTTCTTGATAGCCCTGTGGTAAAGTTCTTCACTTTCTGCTTCAATCTTAGTTGGGTGTTCAATAGAATCAGTAAATGGCATTGCTTTATATCAGAAGTATTATTATTTTCTGCATAATCCGATTGATATAAATGGTTTTCTGTGCTGGTTACTGCTTGCTGATACATACTTGTTTGTGGTTGAATTTTTAATGGTTAGGTTTATTGAGCTGTTTTTATTTGGCATTGTTGTAATTTTTTTGCTTGTATATTCAAGCTAAGTTTAGTTACTATGTACTTGACTACTTGCATCTTTGCTGGGTATTCAGCACAATTTGTGAATTGCATTTGCATGATTGCTATTATTTCTTCAGGTTTTTTCAAAGTTTGTCATATTGATTATTGCTTGTTTACACTTTGAAGACTCTTTTTTTACTGTAAAAGGATAATTATGCTTAGGTATGTTGATTTTATTTTGTTTGATGTTGTTGCACTTGTTTGCTTTTACAGTCAGATAAATGTTGGGTAGGAATCTCTCTGCTTGGGGTTACTTGCCAATTTTGCAGCCCTGTTCGTTTCCTGGAATCCTTCGTTCCGTGGTTTCAGAAGTTACTGCCTTCTCTACGGGTAACACACATTTTTATCTTGCCTGGGGATTGTTGTCTTCCTACCTTATTTTGATTTTTCTTCCCCTTTTGGGAATCCCAATTGCTATTTATTGTAGATTTTTCGTTGGTTTAGGTTGTCGATATAACATTGGTGCTGTTAAGTTGATGATTTTTGTTTTGATATTACAAATAGATTATGGTTGATGCTACTTCAAACTTTTAAGTATACTATTACTGCTCTATTAGTGGTTTCTGAAATCCTTTAAATTCAACCTTCTAGATTCATGTCAATGGCAGGTGTTATTAACACATGGTATTGTATCGTTGAATTTATGCAGTAGAACTCCCAATTTGAATATTCTCCTGTTCATTTGCACACAATCACATCACCTTCTTTCTGTGAAGCTTTTAATATAAAGGTTAATATTGCTGAAATAAATTTATATGTTTTAGTTGTGTCATATGCTAGTTTGACATGTTCCATGATATTTGTTTGACACAGTCACAAGAAGATTCTTCATTCTTGAAGGTGGCCGCATGTGCTTCAATGTCTGATATGTTTGCAAGGTTCGATATTTCTTTTTCTACTCGTATTAATACTAATAAGTCAATAACTATTGGTATACAGTGTAGAAGTAAACACATGAATATATACAATGTTTGACATCACTTATCAGTGTTATAATTCAAATTAGCACAACCTTTCATCTTTTTACTCTCTTGTAAATTAGGTTAAGTAAATTTCCAAAGTTCAAGAAAGATGGGACGACCTGTGCCTCGAAAGTTGTTCAACCTGTTTTGAAGCTGTTAAGTGATTCTAAATCAGATGACTTATGGGTAAGCTTTACATTTGTATGGTACTATAACTGCAGGTGATAAAAAAGCTCTAGATTCCTGGAATAATTCTCAAGGATAGAATTCTTGTTTTGAAATTGGTTCTGTGGCTTTGTGTTTATGAGCTTAAAATTACAACATTGGACTTGAATAACAAATATCATAAAGAATATAAACACAAAACTGAAAGAAGCATGGAACAGTTTTCTTGGGTAGTATTCTTCATTGTTGAGTGAAAATGTGAAATAACTTACTGGAAAACATTAACATTGTTTATTTCTTTGCCTATGTAAGCCATTGAATGTGAAATAACTTTTTTCTGTAAAATTTTGTGTGTATCATTTTTTTGGGCATAAATTATCCGGTTTATTTGCTTACCGGTTTGCTCATTGTATGTATTGTGGTGAATGCAGGAAAGCGCAATTAATTTGTTATGTACCATAACTCTTACATTCCAATCTTCTATTAATCAGAATCATTATGAAAGTGTAAGTTTATACATCTCTTTTAACCCTGGTTACATGCTTTCTTCCAGTATATATGTAGCTTGAAAAACTTGACCTTGAATAAGCTTTCAAATTTTGATGATTTTGACAAAAGAACATGATTTCATTAAATAGAATTATGTTTGTTAAATAGTTCTAATCAATTTTGGTACGACTTGATTTGTTATTTGAAATTATGCAGATTGAAAGCGCCATTGCTATAAAACTTTTGTCCAAAGAATGCAGTCCTGATATTGCAAAGGTAATGGTTTCATCAAATTTCCCTGCTTATGCTTGCTGCAGCCATTTTTGTGACTTAAGAGAATGCTGTAGTTTTTGTGACTCATGAAAGATGCATGGTATACGTTTAAAGATTTGGTTTTTCCTCGATAAAGGGGAAATAAAACCAAAGGTTACTGAAAATTCAAAGAGTGATTGACAATGCAAACTATATAGAAATTAGAAAAAAAACAGCCTTTTTCCATTAATATTCCTCCGAGCTGTCCAACACTAATTGATGAGTTTTCTCCCCGTTTATTTTCTTATTCTAGTTTAATGTCTACTTTGTTCATTAGTTGGCACTTGTTGATGGAAACTTTCTCTGATAAAGAACAAGAAATTAAAATTTTTCTTATTCTGATATGTACTGTCATTTGCTTGGAATTCTACATCCAGAAACTTGCATATTGCCTTGCATTGCTTCCAAAATCAAAAGCAGATGAAGAAAGCTGGTCTGTGATGCTGCGGAAGTTTTTGGTTTCGATAAATGATCAATTAAATTTTGCCTTTCAAGGCCTTGAAGAAGGTAAATGTTAGGGTTTGTTGTTGTCCCCCCCTCTTTCCTCTCTCCCCACAAAACACATTGTTAAAAGCTATAGGTCACCATCTTTTCCGTGTGCTGCAGAAACTGTGCGTAATCAGATTACTAGATTGCTGGTCTTGCCTGGAAAGCCTCTTCCTTCCCCTTTAGGAGGCGATATAATGGCCGAAGAAACTATTAACAGAAAGTGGTCTGAGCAATCTCCAGCGTCTAATGTGCCTACACTTATGTTTGGTTGTTGCACAATGCTTACAAGTTCATATCCCGCTAAGGTAATTTGTAGTTTGTTTTTCAATTTTCATACCAACGATTTTGTATTCCATTAGTGTTGGAGCAGGCTAATGAAAAGCTATTGATTTTTAGGTACAAATACCCGTTCGCTTGTTATTGGCCCTTGCCGAAAGAATGTTAATGGTCAATGGCTCTTTGCCGCAAATGTCATTCCCATTCATGACTTCCAGGCAACAAGAGGACATTTGCTCAGTACTTCCATCTTTACACTTGTGCAGCCTTGAATTGCTCGATGCTATCATAAAGGCCATGGGAAGGTATAATTGCAACTTTATCCCTTCAAAAGAAAACTAGGCTTCATGATAAAGAAATGGTATAGGGGTCTTTTTTAGAACCTTGACATTGTCGAATAGTGTGTTCAGTAATTTATTTTGTTTCTTTCATTATTGACAGCTTTTGTACTGCATCGTCTTCTTCCCTTCATCGCAATGATGTTCTTTGTCCTGTTCACATGCATGACTTCCATATTCTTTGCTCTTGTACATTTATTCGGTATTTATTTCTTGCGAAAATTCAGAATTTTAATTACTTCCTGTATTTGAATTGCAGTCAACTATTACCGCATGCAGGATCTATCACTCGTATTATTACAAAGTACTTCAAGGAATGCGCAATGCCAGAATTAAGGATCAAGTTCTATTCAGTCGCAAAAACTCTTCTCTTATCCTTGGGGGTTGGTAAGGAATTTTTCTCGATTGAGTTGGCTTTCTCCTTTGTTTTTATACTTCTGGAGAATATATATAATGTATTTAACGCCTTTCACTAATTAACCATCTTGAACAGGAATGGCTATATACCTTGCCCAAGAAGTCGTTAACAATGCATTTTCCGATCTAGAAACCATTGAGAATAAGAGTGGTGGAGCATCGAACAGTTCTAATTCAAATTCCTCGGCTGGATCACTGTCAGCACCAAGTCGTAGAAAGAGGAAGCATAAGAATGCAGGTGATTCTCTTCAGGAGAATGATGATGGTGGTTTGGGATCAGAAGTTCCCAAGAATGTTCCAGCAACTCCAATTTCTCTTAGGATAGCCGCTCTTGAGGCGTTAGAGACTCTTATTACTGTGGTAGGTATATTTAATGTAAATTTTATTACTGAGCTATGCGTGCTTGAAATTCTTTATAATATATTCTTACACAGGCTGGCTCTTTAAGATACGAACGGTGGAGATCGAAAGTTGATGATCTTGTGTTTACGGTAGCAATGGATTCCTTCAAAGAAGAATCAGGAAGTAGCGAAATTAGTGAATTCCAGCAACAAGAACTTGCGGAACCCACCACTGATTTGCAGCTTGCTGCATTGCGCGCCCTTTTGGCATCTTTTCTCTCCTTTGCTCAGATTCGGCCTCCATATTTATCTCAGGGTCTCGACCTTTTCCGTAGAGGTACTACTGGATTTTCAACTTTGTTCTTATTGATATTCATATCCTTGGTGGCAACTTTGGCAGCATAAAAAATAAAAAGATTTACGCGTCTAAAGAAAAGTTTTAAGAATATTTAGGTGGTTATAATCGTGAGTATTTGTGCACAAGCATTCCGCATTAATGCAGGGTCTCGAGAAGGGTTGCGCCCAAAACGTGCAATGTAGGCAGCATAACTTGATAATTGCATCGGTAGTTGATTTGATTGCGATCTCAACCATTACTCTAAGGCTTCCCTTCATCAAATTTCGACTAACAACCACTTCATTGTAATTTATGCAGGGAAGCAACAAACATCAACAAAAGTAGCTGAGTTTTGTATGCATGCACTTTTAGCCTTGGAAGTGCTTATACATCCTAGGCAACTTCCTTTGCCAAATTACGTTTCTACCAGTGAAACTGAGCACAATTTCGGAGACAAAAACGGTGGCTGGAGCAACCGAGCCTCATTTGGTTTTCGACAAGTAGGGTTTGATACTCCCGACACAGAGGATGATTTGTATGCTAAATGGATGGAAAATGAAACCGGAACCAATGTATCGTTGCCTAAGAATGCAGAACGCACCATAGAGCCTTCTGAGGATATTAGAGACAACAACCATAATGTGCTTCCCGTGCACCAATGTTCCGGCACGGAAGTCCAAGAAAGGAATGGGATAGCTGGATCCAACGTTGCAACCAATGCGGATGTTGAAATGAGGGCTACCGAGGATGAATTCGTTTCTAAGTCGGACAAACCTGTTGAATTCACGGTGCAATCTCAGGAACCTGTCTCCAACACCACTATCATCCCTGTAGATCACGAGCTGGTAGCTACCGAAATGGCACCCGAGAGGATTGTTTCCAACGACACTAAACCTCACAATGAAGGCAGTAGTCGGATAGGATTAGGCGATGGAAGCTCAGCTAATAAAGCCTCTGAATCCGCCTCGCAGAAAAGAACATCAGAGACTGTAATGATTCAAGAATCTACATCTAAATTGGATCATGGTGATTCAGTGGCTGATGAAGATGATGATGCATTTCCTGAAATTGTGGATTTAGACCCAGATACTGATTCTGAGTAAGGAGGGAAAGGTACATAAGGTACAAATTTTTGTAGTTTTAAGTTCCCTTTTTGTAGGTTTTGAATTTGAATTTTTATTATAATCTTGCAAAAAAGAATGGTTAACCTAATTAGCAGGTTACTCTTTTAAATATCAACCATTTATATAAAATATCAACCATTTATTGTGCATTGTAGAACAAAAATTGCCTTTGCAAAAGGTTTTTTCACATTATAAAAACTGGATTAGAAATGTTTAAATTAAAGAAATTTAATTAAAGATTAAGTAAAATTACAACTATGTAAGAATTAAACCTAACATATAATTGTAATCATGATAGACTTCATAGTTTCTTATCGATTCTCATGTTCTAAATTAATATATGTAATTTAACTACATAGAAATTTTTGGGGCACTCTAAGAGTAATTGTGTGATAAGAGTTATTACTTTTATGGTAACGTTATGTATATCTATTTTAGCCAACCAAGTTATTTATTTTTATGTTAAATACATAAAAAATAGGATTAAAACGAATTTTTATTTGACATCGAAATAATTTTTTATTTATTATATAATAAATAATTTGATTAAATTTGGTTGAGCAAAATAAACCCATTGCACATTTCTTTTTCAATTAAAAAAGAATATAAATAATAATGCATGAAGATATAAGTCCATTCCATATGTATGCATAGAATCTTGCTTTGTCTCTTCTTTTTTACCCTTGAATAGACAAACATTGGCGACTAACATTGTCTTATTGTTCTTCATAACCATCATAAACTCAACTAGGCTTAAGTTGCAAACTAAAGCTTCAACATCATTATTATTATTGCCCACAGAATAAGGCATGAGAACCCTGAAATTTTCATTCCTATGGATTATTCCTATCCAATTGTGTTCTTTTTCTCTTAAGTCAAGCCAAGAAGAAACATCGAAAAATGTCAACTCGGAAAAGCAACAATGTAGACTTTTATTAGGGTTAGTTATCGTTTATATATATATATGTGGAGGATATTCTAGATTCGTGAAATCTAGACTAATTCCTTATACTTTATTAAGTGTCCTTTCAGGAATTTGACATGAGCATATTTTCTTTTGCATGCATGTCGTCCTAAAATACGAATTCATTTACCACTTGTGTTAAAAAATATGATTTCTCATTTATAATATACAGTAGTACATAAACATAATAATAATAATATCAAGTGTATCAATGGAAATCACATGCATCAAAATGTCGGGTAAATTCAACGTATTTATTTCATTTGAAAGCTCCAATTTAACTATAACTCAAGCATAAACAAAGGGCGATTGCCCCACAGGTTAAACACAATATATATATAAGGGCTACGTTTCCGATGGTAATGTCTTCGGTGTGTTAGTGTGTGGAAAGTGAATACCTACTAACCATGACGACTTTTGATTGGTGCAGATGATTTTTTGACCATTTGGCCACCATAAGCTAAGACCATTAGAGTTTGCGCTATTCACTATATAAAATGTTTTTTCTTGTAAGAAGTGAGAACGTAAATCTTAACCATTTAATTAACATAAATGGTTAATATTAAATTTTAAAAGTTGTTTAATCTTTACTTTTTTTTGTTCATTAATCTTTGTACAAATAAGACATATTATTCCATTCCATGGATGACATACTAGAATGTGATAGAATCTTATTTTAAATTAGTAATGAATTTAGATGGAATTAAGAACGAATGCATAAGGTAAATAAATAAGGTTGAAAAAAAAGTTGTAAAACCTAATTTGAGTGATTATTGTGGTAGGATGGAGAATTAAGGCTTTTGTTTAGTTGAAAAAATTATTAGTGATATAATTATTCATGTGCTTCTTTTTTTTTTATGCAAAATTCATATTTGGAAAAGAATAGTATATTACCAGAAAAAAATTATAGTGAAAAGATTTTTTAAAAAAATGAAATTTTAATAATTTACTGATAATTTTGTGAAAAATACTCTAGTGGCATTTGATCCAATCTCCTACTTATAGTTAAAACAGAATATAATTATTGTTTTAGAATATCTATTAAGTGAAAAAAGACCAGATAATAAAAAAATGGATTTAAGTTATAAGCTTGTATAAATAAAAGACAGTTGATTAAAAATGGGAAAAAACATAATCACAAAAATTAAAGAAAGGTGTTATCTTAAATTGGTTTCCAAAATTTTCTATAAGAAGGTTAACTATTTAACAAAAAGACCTAGGTAATTGATTGAAACTTCTTTAAAGAATCAATTTAATATCACTCCGAAAGAGAGAAAAAGAATGAACTATACAGTCCACAACTTCAATTTTGATTGCAAAATTAAGTTACGTAACATCATATATGTGGCCTATAAACGTCTAACAATTATCTAGTATAAAAGAAAAATAAAATAAAAGAATGAACTAAACTAATAGTAATTTAGTTCTTTTAATTTTTAAGTTCAGTCACATCAAATAAATTTATACAAAAATTTTAATATCAAATAAGTCTATTTTTAATACATAGGAAATCAAATAAGTATTTTAAAATTTCGATTGATATATAGTACATTTAATACTAAATTATTATTTTTTTTGGTAATGATACTAAATTATTATAACTTCATTTTAATAGATTTGTATTTCTAATATAAAGTTTTATTTTGAGATAAAAAAAAAAGAGTAAGATTACTTTATCTTTATAAATTACTCTTAATTTTTGGGTTTCTTAATTTAATCTCAATTATTTTAAAAAGAAAAGGCTAAATGATACATTAATCAAGGATATTTTGGGTAGATTCTAATATCACTTCATCTGGTATGATTTTTTTTGGACATCTAAGAAAAATAGAAAATTAATTAAATCCTATGTGAATTTCAATTGTGACTTGTGAGTGGCTTGAATTCCATAAGTTTCCAATCACGTTGTCAATTAAAAAAAAATGAATATTTTATTTTTTTAAAATTAATTTTTCATGTCCTCGCATATATACATTCATCTTAATAAAAATAGTTTTTATTTTTTTATTTAAATTTTTTTATATTAAACTTTATTATTTCTCTACTAATGTATTAGACTTATTATTTCTATACTGGATGCGTGAGCCTATGAAAATGCAATGAATATATAGATACCTATATTTATTTTATAAAATAATTCTAGAATAATTTTGACCAAAAAAATTAATATTATTATATATTTAAAATGAAATAAAATTTTATATGTAAATTCAATTAGATAATATTATATTAAAACAATAATTATATTTTATATTAATTGTATAAATAATCAACTAAAAAATAAAGACAAATAAACAATTATATAAAATATTTTACGTTATTAATTTATCAAAATTAAACTTTAATAATAATAATAATAATCCTCTATATATATGAGTAATGAGCAGGGACACTGTGTATATTGTAAATCAACCCACTTTGTAAATCACCACCCTCATGTCCAAATTCAGAAATAAATAAATAAATAAATAAATCTCTTTATTTTGTTTTCAGTTTCACTCTTTCCAGTTCCAAGAACACATGAACGAACATTCAAATTCAATCAAACAATTCACTTTCTCACTTCTCATCGTATTTACCAACTAGTTGGTTATCATTACTCTCATCTTTCTCACCCACGCGCGTTTCATTTCTCACGCGCCACTTTCAAAAAATTGAGAAAATGCCGACCTCCTCATCTCCGCCGAAGTCCACGGCGGAGCACGCCATTTCCGGCGGAGGAGGATTATACGAGGAGGACGGATGGGTTTGGGCGCAGATCAAAGCGGAGGCACGTCGCGACGCCGAATCGGAGCCGGCGCTGGCGAGCTACCTCTATTCAACGATTCTCTCTCACTCTTCGTTGGAGCGTTCGATTTCGTTCCATTTAGGGAACAAGCTTTGTTCCTCCACGCTGCTTTCGACGCTGCTCTATGACCTTTTCCTCAACGCGTTTTCCTCTGACCATGCACTGCTCTCCGCCACCGTCGCCGACCTGCGTGCCGCAAGGGAGCGTGATCCCGCGTGCGTGTCGTACTCTCACTGCTTGCTCAATTACAAAGGCTTCCTTGCGTGCCAGGTGCCTAAACCCTCTTATTCTCTCTCTGATTCCGAGATTCTAGGGTTTCTGGTTTTGATTGTTCTCTTTCGAATTTCGATTGTTTTGTTCTTCGATTGGGAGATTCTGTTTATAACATTGTGAATTTGCGCTTCATTTGTCTTTGTTACTCTCAAATTGTGTGACTTTTTTGCTACAACTGTTTGCAGCTTCTGTTTCTCAAGTTGTGAAGTCGTGCTTCAATTTCAGTTTTTTTCCTAGTTGTTTGCAGCTTCTGTCTCTGATGCTGTGAATTTCTGCTTCTGTTTCTCAGTTTTGCCTAATTGTTTGCAACTGCTGTTTCTCAATTGTGAATTTGTTTCCGTTTCTGCTTTAATTTCTGAATTTTGCATTTTTATTACCAATTGTTCAAATTTGGTATATAAATTCATATTCCAGTTTTCGGCTTCTGTGTTATGTTATGCATTTTGTGCACCATTTTACCTGCTCATTTTGCAGATTATGTTTATCAATTCATGTGTGTGTGTGTGTGTGTGTTGGTCCCTCGTTGCAGGCTCACCGTGTGGCACACCGACTGTGGCAGCAGTCACGACGGCCGTTGGCCCTAGCACTTCAGTCTCGCATAGCTGATGTCTTTGCGGTGGACATTCACCCTGCTGCGAGGATTGGTAAGGGGATTCTGTTTGATCATGCAACCGGCGTGGTGGTTGGAGAGACTGCAGTAATTGGCAATAATGTCTCCATTCTGCACCATGTGACCCTTGGTGGTACTGGCAAGGTTGGTGGGGACAGGCACCCCAAGATTGGTGACGGTGTGCTGATTGGTGCTGGTGCCACAATTCTTGGCAACGTGAAGATTGGTGAAGGTGCTAAGATTGGTGCCGGGAGTGTTGTTTTGATCGATGTGCCCCCACGGACCACAGCTGTTGGGAACCCGGCGAGGTTGGTGGGTGGGAAGGAGAAGCCTTCTAAGCATGAGGATGTCCCTGGGGAGTCAATGGACCATACTTCCTTCATCTCTGAATGGTCAGATTATATTATTTGAATATGAAAGATCAAAGATGAATGCTTCAGGGTTCAGTTGGATTTAGGAGGAAAATAAGGGGAATTCTATGTTCTTGTAGAGTTTGTAGTATAATATAGATTGTAGGTTATTCAGTTACTGAACTGTGTTAGAGATTTGGGAAGTGATCCTGTAAATTTCTAATAGCCACTATGTTCATACTGATATAAGGATTTCGGCTGCTACTGCATTATGATATAAAACTTTGGGATCATGCAATATTATGTGATCTACTGGTTTTGTTAATAAGCTGGCTTAAGTGTTTCAAACATGGCATGACCAACCATTACTTTTTATATCTATGTTATGGTCTCAGAATCAATGCAATTCACTTCTTCTTCTTTTTTTTTTTTTTTTTCTCTTAATAAATTTAAATCTCTGCCATTTTTATTTTCTGATTTAGTAGAACAGATTCATGTAACAGTTAATGCAGAGAGAAAGGGGTGGTTTGGGTGATATAGGCATCATTCATGAAAAATCTTAAATAGATATTGTGATGATGATTCTAGAATGAGTTTTTTTCCATTAAGGATGTGTTTAAACTTAAACAAACTGTGAAGTCATTTTCCCCACAAAAATGAAGTCAATTTATAAAGTGATAAACGATTTTCCCAGGTAACAGTAATCAATTTACTATGGAACTGCTTGAACCAATTATTTCTATGGAACTGCTTCCTGATGTTTTATGTACATTACTCTCTTCCATAAGTCCCCTCATTTTAACAACATCTTCCCATCTGTTGGACCCAGCATAGGTATTAGAAGAAAGTACATAGTTACCACTGTTAGAA
>JASCZI010030504.1:47628-58023 GCA_036250425.1 Stylosanthes scabra | reverse complement strand
GCTATGAAAAAGTAAATTGATTCAGAACACAACAGAAAGCTATAATATAAGAAAAACAAAGCTATAATCTAAGAACAACACACACTTATTCTATTTCTTCATCCTCATCTTCCCTCTTCCTTCCTTATTCTATTTCTACATCATCATCATCAACTTCTTCTTCTTCTTCTTCTTTTTCTTCTTCTTCTCTGTCAAAAACAAAAATCAAAACAACGAGAATGAAAATAGAAATCACACAAATCAAAACAGAATCTAACAACAATAATGAAAATTGAAATCTAACAACGACAGCAATATGTTTACTCAATAATTCACAGAATCCACCGAAATATAACCCTGAAATCCACCGAAATAATAAGAAAACGACAGCAACACGTTTACTCAATAATTCACAGAATCCACCGAAATATAAACCTAATATCCACCAAAACATGAAGCTAAAATCAACCGAAATAAAATGAAACACAGGTACTAATCTAGAAAAGTTATGAAATGTTAAAATCATTCAGAAAAACAAGTAAAACCTGCTCTGTATTGTCTGATTCACGTGAATGATTTGAATCCACTTCCAATGATAGATCTGAACTAGTAGCTTCCATTCTAACACAACGTAAACCACAAAAATCAGATATGAAAAGCAACAAGAACGGAAACACGCAAAATCAGAACGAAAAATCTAAATACAGATACGAAAATTGGAATCTAATAACAGAACAAGAAGAAGAAAACAAAAACCAGATCTAAGAACGTTCAAAAGTTCAGATTCGAACTTACGTAAAAAATGCAGAGAATGACACAAAGAAAAGATTCAGACGAAGAACGTACTCTTCTTCGTTGAAAGAACGACGAAGAATCACCAATGGAGGAAGCTCAAATCGGAAACGAAAACTGAAGTTGATAGTGTTTGAGAAGAAGAAGAAGAACGAAAGTGAAAACAGAAGGAACGAATGAAATAGAAAACTGAAATTGGCGCTTCAAGAAAGATATTTTTTATAATAAAGAGCATGAGGCGCATGAAGAAGCTTACATGGTTTTCCACTTGGTTAATGAAACCACTTGGTTACCTAGAATAATTGTATTTTAAATATGGATAATTTTTTATAAACAAATTGATTAAATTTTAGTGGAATAAAAGTCCTTCCTTCGTACTAAATATTTATAATCTCTCGAAGAAAAATCTATATATCCCAAATAAATATTTTTAATAATTTTGATTTGTAAAGTTGTTAGACACTAAAGTTATTGAGTACTCAATGTACTCCCGATTAAATATTCATATAATTCTTTATATAATTCTAAAATAAAATCAAAATTATTTAAAATATATAACATATTATATCAAACAAAAAATTTCAATTACTTATAAAATATACCCTAGATAAATAAAAATATAATTTTCAAATAATACTTGACATATAATAATCATGAAATCTTGAAAAAAACTTTTTCTAACATGAAACATATGAATTATACCACAGTATTTTCCTATAAAGAAAAGAATATAAAACAATCATTAAAAAGAGAATATTAAATTTAATGGAGTTAGCCTCAATTACGAAATTTGTTTAAAACATGAGAAAAAATATGAGTAACCTAAATTTATTTATAGTAAAGATTTAAAGGAAAGTATTCTTTAAAACATGAAAAAAAAAATACTAATTCTAGGTATCTATTTATTTAGAAGACAGAACACACAGAGTACATGAAAAAATTCAATAAAAATAACATGCAAAAATTAAATTTGTTTTATAATAGTATATTTCAATAAAACCAAAATAATCACAACTTTTAAAAAAAAAAACATTAGATTATACGTAAATATTTTTTGAAAAATTATAGAAAAATTAAATTTACTAAATAAAACAATATTAATGAAAAAAATAACAATAGTAAATTTTTAATACTAATAAAACAGAGTCCAGGTAAATATTGTTATTGAAAAATTCTTCATTAAAAATTTCATTTATAAATTATTATGTAATAAAATTTGAGTACTTAGAATGTACTCCCAAAAGGATATTCATACCAATTATAATATATTATCATAAGTATTATTTTTTCAAAATTTACATTCAAAGAAAGTTAATAACAAAATATAGGAGTATAATATATAACTTAATATCACTTAAGGCAACATTATGAAGTAGGAATAGGGTGGGGAATTAACTAAATGGAATGCCTAAAGAAGCAAACCTATAAAGTTTGGAAAAGATGCGTATAGAGGGAGAATGATGAAGGGATAAAGATTATTCTTTATATTGATTTATTAAATATGATAGTGGCAGAATGCTTTGCGCAGCTTAAAAATTAACTAATTTTAATTTATCTATTATTCTAATATTTTTATGAAGTATAGTTATAAATTTTTATAAATGGTAATTATAATGAATTTAATTTAGATTCACATAAATTATATTTGGTTTTTCATTTCTTTTTATAATAATAATAATAATAATAATAATAATAATAAAAAAGCTAAGGTGATGTTGCATGTAAAATTTTGTTCTCAAGGCCCAACTTCAAGTTGTGCCCTGCTGCTAGGGTTTTATGAGTGCTCTGCTAGGGTTTTAGGAGTAATCCTAATTTGATGACATTTTCACCCGTGTTCGTTTCTGAACCAACATGGTAGACTCTTCTACTCAAGGTCCTGTGAATCAGGCTAATCACGAGGATGTGGAGGAATACGTTGTGAAATTTGATGATGAGGATATTCGTGAGAGTGTTAACAAGTGCTCTAAGAGTCTGATCGGTAAACTTCTTTCTGATCGCAACTTTAGTGTTGGTACTCTTGAATCTGCTCTTCATGCGATTTGGAGACATCGTGAAGGTTTTCGTGTCCTGCATCATGGAGGAAACATCTTTTAATTCTTTTTCAGTAATGGTTCCCCTTGGCTTTTCAAAAACTATCTTTTGAATCTGCAGAGATGGCAAGAGAGTTTGGAGATTAAAAAAACCAATTTTATCCATGTACCTATTTGGATTCAAATGTGGGGCGTTCCTGAACACTGCAAAACCAGGAGCCTTGCCATTAAGGTGGGAGAATCGATGGGGAGAGTTCTTGATGCTGATCTTTTCCAATTACGCAGTGGTGATGAGAGGATTCTAAAAGTGCAAATCCAGTTAGATATCTCGCTGCCTCTTCGAAGATCCTTGAAAATTGAAAGAAGTAATGGTCGGATCATTCACTTGCAACTTAAATATGAGAGGATTGGAAACTTTTGTCACTACTGTGGTTTCATTGGTCATGAAATTCGTAGTTGTAATGCTCACCTTTCCGATTCTGTTGCTGGAAAATTGATTGACGAACGTTGGGGGTCGTGGATGAGGGCTGATCAGGTGGGTTGACGAATATCAGATCAGAAGGAGAATCTGAATCCTAATGGTCCTTTTTCCTCTGCAGAGTCTCAGCAGAAATTTCGGAAGCCTACTCCAATTAATTTGCTTAGAGAATTTGCAAACCTTTCTGTTCATGAAGGCAATTCACAAGTCAGGAATTCTGTTGACAAAGTTCATGCTGATGACAATTTGCATATAGAAGGCAATAAGGAAGTTGTGGCTGATAGTAATGAAGTGTTTACTTCCAAGAATAACTCACTTACCGAGGTGCAGATTCCAGCAATTGCAGATTCTGCTGATTATTCCTTTGAGATTGGTTCAAATACTGCTAGACCTCATGGTAAGGGGGTGAGGACGCCGTCCTTGAAGCGTCTTGCTAGGAAAGGCCATGTTCTCAAACCTGTTACAGGAGTCAAGAGACAATCAGAAAACATATTACTAGAAGAATCTATTAAAAAGACTTGCTGCATTGTTAATTCACCAACTGAAAAGGGAGAGGGTGCCACCCAACAAATGGCACCCCCGGAGGTATGAAGATGCTGATGTGGAACTGTCGGGGTTTGGGGAAACCCCTGACGGTTCACAACATCCAAGGGATTGTTAGATCCCATTCCCCCGAAGTAGCATTCTTCTGTAAGACTAAGAATTCTACTTTGAAGGTTGATAGTGTGATGAAGAAGGTTGGTTTTCATTCTGTGTTTACTATGGATCCTATTGGTTTATCAGGGGGTCTTTGTGTTGCTTGGAAAGAAGCAGTTTCTGTTCATATTTTTAATCATGGAAGTTTCTTTATTCACTTCCAAATCCATCAGCAGATTGGGCAGAATTGGGAGGCTTTTGGTGTGTATTTGAGCACAGATGAACGTCGAAGAAGTGAGCAGTTTTCTGAGCTCCTTCAGCTTATTCAGAATAATCTTGTTCGTGTTATTCTCCTTGGCGACTTTAATGCTATCTTAGAGCATCATGAAAAAAAAGGAGGACGCCCCAAATCGGCTACTTCTATTCAAAGCTTTAATGATTTTATCAATGCCGGGAACTTCATTGATATTGGCTTCGAAGGGGACAAATTTACATGGAGTAACAGACAATTTGGAGAAGCCTTGATTAGGGAGAGGCTGGACCGAGTATTAGTTTCTTGTGGCTGGTTTGATTCTTTCCCGAATGCTTATGTTTCTCACCTTGATGGCCTTGGTTCTGATCATAGACCTATCTTATTGCATTCAGAAAGAATTGAGAGGAAAGCTAAGCGTCGTTTTAGATTCCAAGAACGATGGTGTGACAACTCGGAGGTAATTCAATTGGTTAAGCAAACTTGGACTCTGCCTGTTGAAGGTTCTCATATGTTTAGGTTGGCGGGAAAACTTAAAAACTGCAGACATAAACTGGTTGATTGGTAAAGGCATAATTTCACTAACTCCCAAGTCCAACTTCAATCTCTTAAAAAAAACTTGGAGATCGAAATTGGTAAAGGAGTACAGGCTGATCCAATGACTATCCAGTTACTTGAAGAGGAAATTGAAGATGCCGTTTTACAAGAAGAGAGGTTTTGGCGTGAGAAATCCCGGGTTCAGTGGCTAAATTAGGGTGACCGTAATACAAAATTCTTTCATTCCAAATTCAAAATGACGAATAGAAGGAATAAAATCCACATGTTGACTGATGAGACTGGTTTTTCAGCCATCGATTCGGAACGTATTGCCACAATTGCTCAGGACTACTTTGCCAAACTTTTCACTACTTCAAATCCTAGATCTCCGGAAGAGGACATTTCAGGTATTCCTCAGAAAGTATCTGCAGAGACTAATAGAATGTTAACTCGCCCAGTTATTGAAAAGGAGGTAAAGACTGTTGTTTTCTCAATTAATCCTTTTTCAGCTCCCGGTGATGATGGTTTTACTGGTAAATTTTTTCAATTTTTTTGGGAGACGATTAAGGGTGATGTTATCTTGGCAGTTAGAAGCTTCTTCACGGGAGGTAAACTGTTACGTGCTCTTAATCATACTCATATCTGCCTCATTTCTAAAGTTGATAATGCTAATTCTATGACTCAGATTCATCCTATTAGTCTTAGCTCTGTTTTCTACAAAATCATCTCTAAGATTCTGGTGCATCGGTTGTAGTTTGTTATGAACAGAATCATTAGTGACTCACAGAGTGCTTTTATTAAAGGCAGACTGATTAGTGATAACACTCTTATTGCTCATGAATTCATGCACTTTCTCAAGAATAAGAGACATGGTGATCAAGACTTAGCTCTGAAACTTGACATGAGTAAGGCCTATGACAGGGTTGAATGGTCTTATGTCTGGGCTATAATGCGTAAATTGGGTTTCTGCTCTAAGTGGTTGGATTGGATTAAGGAATGTGTGACGACATTTTCCTACTCTGTTACTGTGGATGGTCAACCTTTCGGTTTTTTCAAGCCGTTAAGGGGTCTTCGTCAAGGAGATCCTCTTTCCCCCTATCTATTTTTGTTCTGTGTAGAGGGTCTTTCCTATCTGCTCCACAGAGGAGAACAGAGACATGATTTTCATGGTTTGAGACTTAATCCTCACTGTCCTAGAATAAACCACCAATTTTTTGCAGATGACTCAATTCTTTTCAGCAGAGCTACTGAAGCTGATTGTCAGAGTTTAATTCAGGTTCTAAATACCTATGAAGAAATTAGTGGCCAGCAAGTTAATATGAATAAATCGTCTGCTTTCTTCAGTAAAAACACTCCAGTTGATATTCGGAATCTTTTATCTGAAATTCTTCAGGTTCCTCATGTTGGTAATCAGAATCAATACTTAGGTTTGCCAGTTGTTGTCAATCGTTCTAAGAATGCTACTTTCAACTACATCAAGGACAGGGTGTTTCATAAGCTTCAACACTGGAAGAGGGGGTTATTATCGTCTAGTGGTCGTGAGGTTCTCATTAAGGCCATTGCCACTGCTGTTCCTATTTATACTTTCAGCTGCTTTAAGTTACCTGACACTCTATTAGAGGAACTTCAACGAGCTATCCTACGATTTTGGTGGGGTCAAAAGGGCTCAGAACGTAAGATGCATTGGGTGAGTTGGCAGATCACTTGTAGACCGAAATCAGAGGGTGGTTTAAATTTTAAAGACTTGAAGGCTTTCAATCTTGCTATGCTTGCAAAGCAAGGTTGGAGATTACTTACACGCACTCATTCGTTAGTTTTCAAGGTCTTTCGCAGCAAGTATTTTAGATACTCTAACCTACTTCAGGCAGAAATTGGTCATAATCCCTCATGGGGTTGGAAAAGTATCTTACAAGGCAGAAAAGTGTTGGAGAAAGGATCTATGTGGAAGATAGGGAATGGTCAATCTGTTCGGATCAAAGAGGACTCATGGGTTAAAGGCTTTCTAGCAATTTCTCCTACTGTTATTCCAGGAACAGATTACATTCCTACCTATGTCTCTGACCTCATTTTGCCTAATAACACATGGAATCAGACTCTAATCTCAGCAATTTTCAACTCAGAGATTTCTTCAGCAATTCTCAATACCACTATTCAGTAGGGTGATGATGTTCTTACCTGGATGAAAGAGCCGAATGGATACTACTCTGTGTCTTCGAGTTACTCAATTGCTTTTCAATTCTTCCACCCTCCACTTGAATTTATGGCTGATCACTGCAAGAATAAAGACCTGTGGTTAAGTATCTGGAGTCTGAAAAATGATCCACGCATTAGAAGTTTCATTTGGAAGATTGCACATAATGGGTTACCTGTTAAAACCAACCTCCATGCCCGTATTTCATCGATCAGTGCTGAATGTCCCAGTTGTCTTTCACACGAGGAATCTGTGTCTCATTGCTTGTTTACCTGTCTAGATTCTGCAGCGGCTTGGAACCAATTGGGGATCCCTGTTCCGAATTCTTCATCTTCTCCATGGCAATGGTGGTTGGAACTCCATCGGACCCTTCGACAGCAGCGAGCTCCGAACGAGTTTATGGAGTTGGTGGCGAATCTCTTATGGCTTCTCTGGAAAGCAAGGAATGATTGGGTCTTCAACAGCAATCAGCAATCACCTATCGATTATGTCTCTACTGCCCAGGCATTGCTACAAGATCGCAAGAACAGACTTTCTTTACCCTAATCCCCAATTGTCTTAATTCTCTTCTTTTCTTACATTCTCATTATTAGACTTTTGCTACTGGAAATTTCTGTTTTACCCTTGATCATGCTTGTAGTCCATTTGGACCACTTCTACTTAATAAAGTACCTACCTTTGATAAAAAATAAAAAAAAAGGCCCAACTTCAAAATAAATTATTTTTATTATTACTAAATTTCTCTATTTTTTGTTTAGAATTTACTGTTACCACATGTTTTTCAAAATTTCTCTATTTTTTGTTTATATTTAAAAAGTATATAGATGTCTATACAACTAAACGTCTACTTTTTATGTAAGTAATCACCATGGCTCTTTTATTTAACCCTTCCATAGAACTGATAATTTTTGCATTCTACGGTTCAAATTGGAGTCTGATGACAGCAAATCCACATGTATTGTGTTTACTTAGAATGTAATTTTGTAGTGGTATTATCAAAGGCTTACAAATTACGATGGCTAATGAGTATATTTATCTCTTTGTTGAATCTATTCTCAACAGGCGATTGCTTTTACTGGTCATCCCCGCAACCCTCTTGTTAAAGATATCACTATCTTAGCTCGACGCATTAACATCTCTTGGAACTACATTTTAAGATAAGCAAATGGTCTTGCTGATGTTTTGGCGAAGAAAAGTCATGATCTCCCTGTAGGCTCCATATCTTTTATGCTCCTACTCCTAACAATGTTCATGTTTTAAATTATGATGCTTTTGGTTGTTTTAGAACTAGAGACTCTTGATAGCCTTTTTTTTTTGTTTTTAAGGTCTGTGACCTCCTCTTCCTAAAAAAAAAGAATGTAATTTTCTAAAAGCAGCACAAAAGCGAAATATCGTTGATTGGCGGCAGCTGATTCTGAGATCATTTGGCTTCAAAATCTTATAAAGGAACTTAGAGTCGCCACCTCTTTGGTCCCAACTCTTTACTACAACAACATCAATGTTGTCTTCTTAGAAGCAAATCCATCTTTACATGGTGGCACTAAACATTTTAAATTAGACTTTCATTTTGTTCGAGAAATGGTCGATCAAAATAAATTACACGTTGTTTATATTAGTGGTCAAGATCAAGTTCCAGATTCATTTAATATGTTAGGCTCAGGAGTTAATTCACAGTATAAATTAGGAGATGCCTAAATAGGAAAATAGGCACCAAAATGTACTTAACAGAACAGAATCTATCAAATACCACAGTGCAGCAAAAAATACGAACAAAATCATATCCATAAATAGTAACCGTATAAATGAATAATAATCGTATACATGAACAGTACCGTATATCTATACGAGTATAATACTGACAACCGTATATATCAACAGTACATATACATCTCGGTAAATAGTACTGTACGGTATACGTGAAGAGTACTATATGGGTACTATTGCATGAATAGTAATTTGCACCAATATTTAATGTGGAAAACCCCGAAAACGAGTAAAAACCACGGGCCAAACTTCGACAGAAACTTCACTATATTCGGAATAATTACACAGTACCCTCTCCACACTCTTAGACACTCAAGAGGTATATATATAGTGTTTCCTAATCTCCTTCCTGTTCAAATACTACAATAATAGTAGTACCAAGGAATAATAGAGATGATATCCAAAAATATCACCGGTGTATAAACACACTCTGACACGCCCGTTCGGGTGGGGATGCTTTCGTCGTTGTAGTTGAAAGCACTGCTCCCCTCACGGGCTGCGTCCGGACGTTTTAAAAAAGGTGTCACAGGGTGCAACCAAAATACCGAGTATGGGACTCGGGTCGTTCTGCTCAGGAAGCGAAAGGGAAAGTCTGTTTTTGATTGGGGTTGGTTGCAGTTGAGTTTGTTTGAAAGCAGTTCACAGGTTGAAAGCAGTTGAAAGCAGTAAAAAGCAGTAAAGGTTCTGATAATTAAAGGAGTATCCCGGCCGTGAGTTGAAATACTGTGCATCGCTATTATTGCTGCTATGTCCCGGATCAATTATACATCCCCTAGGAGGAACATCTGCACATCCTTGACTATCTAGCTGTGTGGCAAAAAGGAACCCACAATACCAAGTTCAACTCACAAAGGTGCAGGTGTTGCTTGAAGTTCGTGTTTTAGCCCCCGGCTCCCAAGAGTACCCGCTGTCACTGGTACAATCCTGCTGTCACCAGGACCTCTTGCGCGTAAGCGAAATATGGAGCCTCTGATCTATGCCCAGGTACTGACAAACTCTATAGGGTCCTCGCTGTCACCGGGTCAAACCTGCTGTCACCAGGTCCCCAAGCACTTGTGCTTGTTGTCACTGTGGTGAACCACATATGGTAAGGAACTGCCACTATGCTAGCAGGGGTGTCTTACCGATAGCTTTACAGGTTTGACCAGTTCCTTCCCCTCTAATCCGTTTGGGACTCGCAGCTCTGGTCATTTGCACATAAGTCGAGACACTATAGGACTCTACTAACTAATTGCGAAAATCATAAAAGTAGGAAAATAAACTGGCAACATAACAGTATGTAAAAATTGCGGTTTGTAAGAAAATAAACGGACAGAATAACGGTAAAGTAAATTGATTGAAATTGAAGTTTGACAGAGTAATAGTAATATAAACAAACAAGTAATAAAAATAAAAACTCTGGCTAGTGAATGGACAATAAAACCTAAAATGGAACCCTAAAAACTAAGCTAAATATGGAAGTGGGCTCCCTTTGAAATGATGAAAGGCTCATCTATTTATAGATGCTGGAATTGACCTATGCATATGCATGGAGGCTTCATATGGGTACGCATAGGTGCCGAGATCAGCAATTGGGCGTGCCGCCCACGCTTGGATGCGTACGCATAGGCTCCAGCAATGGCCTTCTAGGTTTTGTTGCGATCCTTTCGTTCCTTTCGCTCTCTCCGGCCACTTCTGCTCCGAACTCCGCCTGTTATATCCAGAAACACTTAAGCGCACACATCAAGGCATCATGCGA
>JASCZI010030504.1:36258-47618 GCA_036250425.1 Stylosanthes scabra | reverse complement strand
TCAAAACACAGTAAATATTGGCCGAAATAGCAGATATTACAATTACAGCCCTAAGGAACTACTAAGTGCAATTTGACCTATTTTGCTAGTGTTTAAGCGATGAAAATGTGACAATTAATCAATTAAAGCAGTGAAATAATCCGTCGGAACGGATTTCATCACACTCCTAATATTATTAGGAATTACTCACACTCTCTATTTTTCTCTCAGAAATAATTTATCTCTCAGAAGTTTTTAATTAAAACTGCTCTGAATTGATTGATAAAACTGAAATTGAAGCCTCGCTATTATAGGCGAGCTTCTGAAAAATTTTCAAATGACACACAGTGAAATCATTGTGCGTTGTTTGCAAATTTATTCTCCTTTACGCAATTTTCAAGTTTACACAGTGAAATCACTGTGTAAAACTCGTTAGTTGCACCAACCCATTTTTTTCTTTATTCTTCTAGATTGCTGGACCCACAATTCTCCTCCTCCAGCCAATGGGGAAATACACATACCAATCATTTGGGATCCATGCCGATCAACTCGACACAAAGTTGATGTTTATTTCATACTATAACTTTTGTCAACATGTCAGCAGGATTGTCATTCGTGTGAATATTCTCAAGCTTGAAACTTTGTTCTTTAACAGCTTGACGCAACCAATGATATCTAACATCAATGTACTTTGTGTGCGGGTGGTATATCGCGTTCATACTCAGGTCCAAAGCACTTTGATTGTCACAATGGATAACGAATCTGTATTGTTTTATTCCCTATTGATGAAGGAATCTTTTCAGCTGAAGCATTTCTTTTCCAGCTTTAACCATAGCAATATATTCAGCTTCAGTCGTAGATAAGACAACACACTTTTGCAATCTTTACTGCTATGACACAGCTCCCCCAGCAAAAGTGAATACACATCCTAAGATAGACTTTCTGCTATCAAGGTCTCCTACCATATCAGCATCAACATAACCTTCAAGAATTAGTTCCGATCCTCCAAAGCATAAGCTAGCACATATTCCTGTTTCCTTTCAGATATCTCAAGATCCACTTCACAGCTTCCCAATGATCATTACCAGGATTGGAAAGATACCTGCTAACAACACCGACCACATGAGCGATATCAGGTCGACACAAATCATGGCATACATCAAACTCCCAACTGCAGAGGAGTAATGTATCGTTAGTAGTAAGACAACTCCTTCGGCTGAGTTTGAAGTGATTGGCCAGCAGAATGCTAATTGGGTTAGCATTCTTCATGTTGTATCTATCTAGAACCCGTTCCACATATTGCTTCTGTGATAACCAGAGTTTATTAGAAATCCGGTCTCGCTAAATCAGCATACCCAGAATTTGCTTTGCATGGCCTAGATCCTTCATATCAAAGGACTTTGACAAATCCTTTTTCAAATCAATAATTATCTTCACATCTTGTCCTACTATTAACATATCATCTACATATAACAGTAGGATGAGGAACTTATCTCCTGGAAATCTTTTGACATATACACAATGATCTGCTTTTGACCTGGTATATCCATGACTCGCCATGAACTAGTCAAATTTTTTGTACCACTGTCTTGGAGCCTGCTTTAAGCCATACAGACTCTTACTTCATGTAGATTTCTTCCTCCAAATCTCCATGGAGAAATGCAGTCTTCACATCTAATTGTTCAAGCTCCAAATCCAAGCTAGTCGTCAATCCGAGAATTACTCGAATAGAACTCATTTTGACGACATGAGAGAAAATCTCGTCAAAATCTTTTCCTCGCTTTTGTTCAAAAGCCTTTAACAACTAAACAAGCCTTGTGCTTTACTAGCTTGTTGCCATCTTTCTTGAGCTTGAATACCCATTTGTTCTTCAAAGCCTTCTTTCCTTTAAGAAGTTCCACCAACTCATAGGTTTCGTTCTTCTGCAAGGAATTCATCTCTTCTTGCATGGCTTTCATCCATTGAACTTTATCATCATGAGTTTGAACTTCATCAAAGTCTTCTGACTCCCCCTCATCAGTGAGAAGGATATACTCCGAACTAGGATTTCTGCTGGATGAATGTCGCTCTCTGTACGATCTTCTAAGCTGTGACGGTATAGGTTTTTCCCCCTCCTCAACAGCTTCTTCATCTCCAGCATTATCAGCAATTGGCTCTTCTTCTACCCCCCCATGGTCATCTAACTCTCCTATTTCCATGGCATTTTCTTTAAAAGGAGAGACTGGTGACATATCAACTGGACCACCAAGGTCTTCAAGTTTCTCTGGATTAGAAGCTAAATCAGACATAGTTTATTGCTCATTAAACGCTAGGTCTCTACTTCTAATAATTCTTTTCTCCTTCGAATCCCATAGCCTGTATCCGAATTCTTCATCTCCATATCCCAAAAATATGTAATGAATGGCTCTATCATCAAGCTTTTGCCTCTATTCCTTACTTACATAAACAAAGGCTTTACATCCAAATAACTTCAAGTGAGAGTATCTAACATCATGTCCGAACCATACTCTCTCAGGAATATCAAAGCCCAACGAAATAGATGGAGTTCTGTAAATCAGGTAGAACGTCGTTCGAGAAGCTTCATCCCAAAATGACTTAGGCAAATTAGACATTCTTAGCATACATTTGACTTTTTCCATAATGGTTCGATTGAATCTTTCGGCCACACCATTATGCTGTGGGGTGCCAGGAACCGTCTTCTCATGTCTGATGCCATGCTCAGAGCAATAGTTCTTGAAATCACAGGAGGTATGCTCTCCCCCGTTGTCATTGCAAAGACACTTCAAAGGTTTCCCGATTTTTCTCTCCACCACGGCATGAAACCTTTTGAAGTTTTGTAACACCTGGTCCTTCGTTTGCAAGAAGTGCACCCACACTTTTTGGAAACATCATCAATAAACGACGCAAAGTATTTGATACCATTAGAACTCTCCACCTCCATGGGACCACATACATCAGATTAAACCAAATCCAAAATATTATCTTTCAGCTTGGATATTTTGCTAAAAGTCACCCTAGCAACAACCCTCCAATCTGCTTGACTTGAGTTTTGTATAGTGTATTGCGCAACGCGCCTCTAGCAACAATCATTGAACCTTTCGTCAGCTTCTACTGCCCATCTCCAAAATGGTTATAGTATCCGGATCGATCTAGAGTGCATACGGAGATCAGATTTAGGCGTAAATCTGGCACACGTCGTACATCCTTCAATGTAAGTCTACATCTGACATTGCTCTCGAACGATATATCTCTAACTCCTACAATTTCAGCAATAATGTGATTTCCCATCTTTACTTTGCCAAAATCTCCAACCTTGTACGAAGTAAAGAGTTCCTTGTCAAGAGTAGCATGGAATGATGCTCCTGTGTCAGCAACCCATTCTGTGAACGAGAGTCAACAACGTTGCATTCTTCGCCATCAATGAAAGTTAACATCTCCATAGCCCCTTCTGTCATGAGCGTTGTGGTACTTTCATCGTTTGCTCATTCTAACTCCGATTCTTCTTGCCTCTATTCTTCCAGGCTTTACAGTTTCTTATGATATGCCATTCTTCATTACAATGGTACATTTGAACTTTCCCCGTGCTTGGGATTGCGATCTATCTTTTTGCTTTCTAGATCGCCCTCTACTTTGACTTCTCCCCCTGTTTTCGGTAACAAAGGCTTGGGAATTATCTATTCCCGAGTCTCGTCTTCTAACTTCTTCATCAATCATACTGTCCTTAACTTGGACTAAAGACATCTTCTCAATCGAAGTAGAGTTGCTTAGTGACACCATTAAGGGCTCCCAACTGTTAGGCAATGAACTCAAGTAATAACGCTTGTATCTCCCTTTTTTACAGGATCATATAAATCCTTGTAGTGAAGTAAATACTCCATTTTTGGCTTCCAAATGGGGTAATTTGATGCTGTCAATTTGATCAAGGTACCAACCATTGTATTGTCCTCCATAATTTATACAGCACAATCCTGAGCTCAACGAGCTCTGATACCAAAACAACAATAAGCACCAAAATGTCCTTAACATAACAGAATTTGTCAAATACCACAATACAGCGAAAAAATACGAACAAAATCATATCCGTGAATAGTAACCGTATAAATGAATAGTAACCATATAGATTAACAGTATCGTATACGTATACGAGTATAATACCGATAATCGTATATGTCAACAGTACATATACATCTCGGTAAATAGTACTATACGGTATACATGAATAGTGCTATGCGAGTACTATTTCATTAATAGTAACTTGCAGCAATATTTAACGTGAAAAACCCCAAAAAACGGGTAAAAACCACGGACCAAACTCCGACTAAAATTTCACTATATTCGGGATAATTACACAGTATCTTCTCCACACTTTTAAACACTCAAGGGGTATATAGTGTTTCCCAATCTCCTTCCTATTCAAATACTACAATAATACATTCATACTCATAACTACACAAATTCTATTCTGCTTTCTTTTCTATGTTTTGTTCAATTTCAAAACAAATTATAACGTAACCATATATAACATATCAACAATGAAACAAAGATAGTTAGTAAAGCAATTTCAATGTAAAACAAAGTGCAAAGACTATTATCATCAAATATCCAAAACAAATTTCATAAACTCATATTTGCAAGTAGTGTTGATGTTTCCTCTGATCTTTACAACTCCACATTCCATACAATATACTCTCAACAGCAGTTAACACATGTTAACATGGCTATACATCAATAATAAGTAGAGCAATTCAAAAAATATAAATTAAACTGGCAAGAGAGAAAATTGAGATGTTTAGAATTTGAGAGCTTTGGCACTATGTCTTGAAATTAGAGTGTTTTATGATTGGTAACGAGTATTAAAAGAGCAGTTACATTTTTTAATTAATTATTATTTTAAAATAGAGCAAGGATGATCTTTAAAATAAAATTAAACTAGACTTTTACCCACGCATCGCGCAAATAATTTGAATATTATTTTTTGCATAATGTCCAATTTTATTTTAGAGAATATTAAATAAATAGAGGTATTAATACTGTGATTAAGAAAATCGATAATCAATAAATATAGTAAGCTTCGTAATTTTTTATTTTCATGCATATAGATTTTTTTATTTGGAGAGATAATAATGTCAAAAATACTAACTCGTAAATAGTTATATTGAACAAAATAGGTTTTTTTCTTATTTTTTCTTTGTTGTCAATGTCTTTTTTTTTGCGGTGCTTGTTTCTTTTGTGAATGATTGTTTGCCTTTCTTGCGCTTGAATATTTGGAGCAAGGTTTATTCATTATGAGGTGTTCTTTATTGACTTTTTTTTCGTTGTGCCTTTCAGGTGTTGATTCATTTGTTCTCATGGATTTTAATTTTTTCCTTCATAATGTAATTATTGGTATCAGATCTTCGTCGAATGATATTTGTGTTGGTAATTCTAATTCCTGTTTAAATGAATATGATTTTTTCTTAATAAGATATATCTATCTAACACAAAGAATGCAATAATTGATTTAATTAGAATATATTATGAATTAGAATATCATCCTTAAGAATAATTTACTAACATACCAAGAGGATTCTGATCCAAAATAGCAGGAAAAATATTCATTGGAATAAAAGTAGATATAGGCAATAGTTGATCGACGTTAATAAAAACACAATACGTTTATGTGTTCCAGATGAATCTAAAAATTTCTTTATCAAAATAAATTAAGCAATCTAGAGTCCTTAATTTGCAAAAATCTAAAGTTAAGTTACTTTGAAAAACTAAATAATTAACATAGAATTAAAAATAAGGACCTTTAAAAACTCAAATTATTTAAAGCGAAACTACATATTCTAGATATTATAAAATATTTAAAAAGCATCTCTATTTACGTCAATTTACGTATCTTAAAATTACATAAAGTAATTTATAAAAGGAAACGTATATGTAAAATTCAAATAATGGAGACCTTAGTAAGTATATGAAAACAATATATAACAAATTTGGATCATATTATTTTTTAAAAAAAAACGTAAGTTTAGTAAGCGTATTTTGTGAGAGGAAATTTTTTCGTAAGGTAGAAATTATGTGAGCCAATTTTGCAAGTATTACTATTAATAAATTTACGAACAAAATATATTATTAATAAAAAAATGTCAAAAGAAGTACTGTAACATGTTTTGGACATTTTTATTAAAGTAAAATACACATGAAAAATGATATAATATTAAATTATAAGTATGATTTTATTCACATGTATTTTTAATATTTAGTCATACTAAAAGTTAATAAGTATCATCTTTTATTATTTTATATAATTTTTTAAAAATATTTTATTAGTAACAAACCAGTGACGTTGTTCAAATATTTAAATAAATTTAGTGCAGCAAATTATTTTTTATTATACTTTGCTACCACCATCAAATTTAAAACAATTTTGATAGACGATGAATATAGAGGTGCAAATATAATATGACATTTAATTCTTTTTAAAAAAACTTTGAAAATTGAGATAATAAATGTTTAAATATTACATATAGATTGAACACCTTATTAAATATAGAAAAAATTTTTATATTTTACTTTTAACCTTATAAAATTTTGACTTTTAACCTCGTCATTTCAATACACATGAAAGAGAGTTGTAAAATATATAATTTGATTGTATTTCATATAACTTTTCATTTGAAAAATGATAACTATAAATAACGATTAAATAATAATTTAAAACAATTAATTAAAAATAATTATGAGACTCTTCTAAGTAAAAGGATTTTGGACAGAATAGACTTTTGGGAACGTTTGAAATTGTTATTTGTGTGATTTTGATGACGTGTCATTCTAATAAAAAGTTAATATACTAAGATTAAATGTTGAGTTATCTTGGTCTCGCATTTTATATATTATAATACATAATAGATAGATAATAGATATAATAGATAATAAATAATAGAATTTCATATGAGAATGAGAACGAAGTAGATAGATTTAGCAAGTAAGAAGACATAACGATTAGTATTAGCAATTAGATATCGACGAAAAATAATATGGCATAACAATAGAAGTCTTATAATATAAAGATGAATTAAAAATTATTTTTAGAAGTCTTATAATATAAAGATAAATTAAAAAAAATTATCTCTAAATTAATATACTATGAATAGACATGTCTAAAGAAGCGAAACAAGACCTGAAGTAGCTGCTCCAGTGATTCCATGATCTCATTGTGCTCATTCCCAACCAAACCCCCTAAAAAAATTTAGAATCACCACTAATGTCAACAATAATAGATAACTTTCTTTTATAATAAACAAAATTTATTCAGTAATTCTTAGTTGTGATTAATAATTAAGTGATGATTCTTTTTCTTCTTTTTAGAAAAAGGATTAGGTGCACCATGGCTCTTTAAGAATTATATTTCTAATATGATGAGACGATGGAAACAAGGAGAGCAGCAGGTCTTGGACAAAACCAAAAAATCCCAACCCTTGTTAATTCTCTTTCAGTTAATGGTGATTCAAGAGGTGGGATGAAATACACAATTTATTAATAAATGAAGTTATATTAAATATTTTTTTTTTATTACCAAACACAAAATGGAGTGATTTTACTTTTAAAAAGTTGTCGAAAAGTTTTACAAAACTAAAGTCTAACAATGAGATAGGAGGACTGTGACACAGGAGAAAACTGTACTGAAAAGATTTACTCTAATGACTTTTCACTCCAATTATACTTGTACAGTTGTACCGAATCATATCATTAGAATTGCAACTTTTCCATTTCAATTTTTTTTTCACTGTAATATTACTTCCCATTTTTATTTGAATGAAATGCTTTATTGAAAATTATGGCTAAGAATACATTTGAAGCTGGTACGTACCAAACATCATTGCAGTCTATAATTTCCATCTAAATTAACAAGATGGAAAACTTTATGAAGGAAAAAAATATAGATTCATTAATTCAAATATGATTTCACAGCAGGCTAAGGCAAACGTTGTTTCACAAAAAAGGGATCCAAAAGCAGGTGCATGCCAATCCTATCAATCCAAAAATGTTAAATCTCTGTTTGCTGGGTGATTTTCCTGCATAAATAAATAAATAAATAGGTCATAGGTGCAACAATTTTTAACTCTTTAATGAATTTAATTTTGATGCAATGACAATATAACAAATTAGTTTTATAGGTGCATCCAATTAGGTATGTCACATCAGCAAAGTATAACTACTTTTTACAATCAACACAACGGTTATCCAAAAGAAAGAACTTGATTGAATGATGGTATAAAAGATTTTATAATGTAAATGCATTAAAATCAAACTCTTATCATAAAAGTTAAGATGTTATTTACCTAATTGAAGATAGTTGGTCCTAATGTTCCACTCAAAATCCCAGTGTTGTCTGTCATTCTTAATTGTCCAGTAACACCATCCAAATGAAGCCGCATTGTAAACTTCTAATTGTGCCCTTCCGAAGTCTTGGTAATCTTTTTGCGATCCGCTTGTCACATTCCACTCATTCACCCACTCTCCTGGAAAATCAGTTGGCTTTCAAGTTATCAGAAAATGAAGACAAAATAATAATGACATTGTACATTCTAATTATGTATGCGATCGACCAATGGAGAGCGCGGGTGTTAATGATGGGAAACTCATAGTATGAGCAAGGAATCAAGAAGACTGCAAAGATAATGCTACACTTGGTTTGCACTTTTATTTTCAGTATTTACTGTTTTCAAGATTTTGCGAATAAAAAAGAGATAATTGTGAAAACAATAAAATTCAGTTTTTTGTTTTCACCTCCTGTTTTCTTTTTTTGCTTTCCTAAAATCCTAAAAACAGAAAATGCTAAAAATGAAAATGCAAACCAAACGCAGGTAAATAATGTTGTCACCAACTAGAATGAACTCCTCAGTCCTCACCATTAACATGTGTACTCTAGAGTGTTCAACATATTCATTGACTATGTCCATAATTCAACGGTTTCGATGTTTGCTTTTAAAGTCAAGGCTATAGTCAGAGTTCTGTTATTTGTATTCGTTTTTGTTTCGTATATCAAGCTATCCCTCGACCAGGTGATTAGGTGTAGAGCCTATTCGATGAGCATCCTATACCTAATCTACTGGTGGAGGGAAGTGTGCCAACTTGGTCTGCGAAACAAAATAAGTACACAAACATTTCACTGAAAAGCATAATAATGTACCCTAAAACAAGTACTAGGGAGAGTTGTCTTACCGATAAAAACGAGTGGGCCGTTTGAACTATTCAAGGCCTTGAGTTGACCTTCCCGGCTATTGTATATGTACTGTATATTATCGACGACGCTCATATTAACAAAATATGCGTCGAAGAGGTTGTAATAATGCAAATCCAAAACTATGTTGTGAGATCCTATGTTGGCTTGGTAAAGTTCCATAGGATCTGCCATGCCAATCCTTTGGCACATTATTACATAAGCTGTTGAAGAGTGTTTTCTAACAATTTGGTATCCTTGCTTGTAATAAGAAACTAAAGTATCTAAGGGAACTGATCCAGCAGACGGTTCGTTTAGAAGCTCGATTCCCAGCAAAGCAGAATTCCTTGCATATCTGCAAATGGAAATCTCTATTCAATAAGGATATCACATGAATTCTCGTAGCGAAATTTTACCACGAAACTATTATGAACCATCCCTCCCAAAATCCTAAGCTATTTGGTAAAGCCACGAACATGGCATAATATCTAACATGTCCTCCATGCACAAACCTATTCTACTTTATGCTGGACTTTCAATCTTTGTTTAGATAAATGGGGGCTACAAAGATCGAAATCTAGACTTTTTTATAATAGAAATTCTAATACCATATTATGAATTCTCTTCCCTTAAAGCTTAAATTGTTGGGTAGAGCTATACATATGCCAAGAAAGAAGGTATTCATTAAATAAATAAATAAATAAAAGGTTCAAAAAAAGAATAAAAGTCGGGAATGATATGTGTTCTTTATGATGAACTTTGTGTATTTTCTGACCAGGAAGAAAAGGGAAATCAAGAATGAAGGAAAAAAATTTCTGGTCCTAAACAAGGACTGTATTATGCAAATAAAATTGCAGCAATCATGAACCTCTTATCTTCCCACCAATTGCACACTTTAAACTTACCTAGAAGCCAAAAATTCAATAACATTCAATGACTGTTGAATGTTATCTGGAGAATTGGGCCAGCCGGTGAATCCATCTCTGCTTGCACTGTGTTCCATCCCATTTTGGGAACCAGGAGCAGCATGAAGATCAATTATGCATTTTATATCATATTCTCTGCACCAAAATAATTATTTATATATCGTCAGAAAGAAAAGATACAGCTCCTAATTGTGCTAAAACTTTTAGGATAATACAGTTAAAGTAGTACTTACTCTGCCCATAAAAATGCATTATCTAGAGCATCAAGACTTCCTCCAATAAATGGACTCGGAGGATCAGGATCGAAAGCAATCCACCACCCAACTGGTATCCTCACCGTGTTTATTCCGTGTTTATATAGAAATTTGAAATCCTCAACGGTTATAAAGGTATTTCTATGTCTCTGCAGTTGCAGAAAGCTGAGCAATCAATATAGGAAACACAATCTGCTACTTTATTTTGAAAGTAACAGAAAAGCAACAGAAAGAGTTGAAAATTTTCTGGGAACACTAGAACGTTTAAACATTTTACCGCTATGCTAAGAGCCAATTTGGTATTCCTAAAGAGTATTCTCTTTGAAGAATATGTTTCAACAAAAGGATCCTTTTTATGTACAAAAATTATTTGAAAATATTATTTTACCCGAAGAACGTCTTCTGCACGATCATGTCCATATCCATTCGCTAGCTGGTAATCTCCATGTAAATTATTCGACACAATCGTCATATCAAATGTGGCAGCATTATCATCCCATCCTGGTGAACCTGGGTAATCTGCTCTAAGCTGACCATCCGTTGTAGCCTATAAATATAGCGGTACATTCAATCATGTGAATCTGTTAAAAGCTTAATGTCAATATGATTTTAATAGTAAAATAGACTTTGATAAAAGTAGTTTCTGTCTAAGATAAAAGTCCTTTACACTAACAGCGTATCGAAATTAAACCTACATAATTTCATGTGCTGACTTAAATATAGTGTTGGACTGTTTGGTGCATAAATCAGAATCAAGTACCGAAGTCTTAAAAAATGACTCAGAGAATTGCAAGTATTATAATTCTTTCATTTTGTTCTTCTGATCAACATAAGCATCATATTTTACACACTATCAAACGGCCACTTCGGATTTTGCAGAAAATAAGGGTGAATACCTGCAGATAGGCTCCATTCTTTGTCTTCATATGAATTCTACTGTTCCCATTCCGTTCTATTTCATATGTCTCCGATGCAGAAGGAGATTTTGCTGTC
>JASCZI010030504.1:16996-36248 GCA_036250425.1 Stylosanthes scabra | reverse complement strand
TCGCCATCACAAGTAAGAAACTGACCTTGTGAGGTACGGAATTGAAATTCAGATGGCGAGACTCTCCATAACTGCAGCAGAACAAAGGGAGAATATTTTTCTTTAACAAAGCTTCCAGTTTCCTACACCACTAACAAATCCATATCTAACCTCTACCATTATGCTTGATTGATATAAATTCAGTTATGCTCGAAACAAGACAGTAAAACAAAACATCCAAGATTCAATAATGAGTGAGAAATTGGTGCAAAAAAATGTCATTACATCAATCAACTACAATAAATTCTCCAACTACAATTTCTTCAGAAGAAGCTATCAGCATGGAACTTAAGAACAGTTGTCTTACAAGTTCTAATTTCACTTTCTTTCATCTGAAAAAGTTCTTCTTTGTGGATTTATGTCAACTGTCAAGGTCAATGAAAGCATAACTTATTCATCCAGTTCAATGTTAATAGTGATTAGTAAGCAGGAATAAACACTTCAAAATTCGAACGATATTCAAGATCATGAATAAAAAATAATGGTGAACTCAGAAAGCAGATTGATATATGGCTTCAAATGTTATTTTAACTTAAATCTCAAAAAATGAAATCATAATAACAAACATCATGTCTATCCTAAAGATGAAAATTTAATCGAAGATAACGCCCGAAACAGGTAACATTTCATAGCTGGTTTAAGGATTTGACAATTTGACCAGACAAATTATTATTACATTGAAACTAAAACACAACCTCCACCTTACCCTGAAGGTTTCCCATGAAGAAGCAACATCCCTATCAACAGTCACATTCATTCCTCCCCCATTATCTGCAGATACATACTTCTGCAATGTCACTGACTTAAATTGCACCTCTGTTCCATCCTACATTGCCCAAAATCAACACACACAAGGATCAACCACATAATAATAAGTCACTAAGATAAACAATAAGCATGTTTAATTTCTATGATCTGTCATCCAATCAGGTGCTGCCGAGTGCCGAGTAGACGAAAACAGTTAACTTTCATACCTACTCAACCAATTTTCTCGCGTGATAATACCTAATTGGATGTCAATGACACTACATAGAAATTAAACTCAAAATAAACAAAATCAATTGGCAAAAAGGAAATAGTGAATAAACAAAAAAATGTGAAGTGTGTAGCTAGCTTGCTTACAAGCATGTCTCCATTGGCAATGCCATCAAACAATGAAGGCTTGATCCAACCTTCAATGACCAACCATCCTCCCAAGTTCACTCCTCTCACTTTAGAACCCCTATGCAACCCCTCCACTTGAGACAAACACCCAAATCAACAAAGAAAACCAAGTTAGGTTAACAGCATTGTCATTTTCTTTAAGAAATGAAGACATGAAATGAAAGAACCTTTATAGAAAGTTAACAAAACCAAATTTTTACCTTACCTGAATGTACCTTAGAGGTTATGAGGCAAAAAGAGAGTAAGAATGAGCATACCCATTTGGTAAAAACAAGTCCCATCAATGAAATGTGGGTTTGAAAAGCACCCAGAAAGCAAAAAATGAAGAATCCAACATAGAAAAGAAAGAAAAAGGGAAAAAACAAAGAGAATCCAAAGGCAAAGGGGTTAGTGTGTGAATCTATGCAAGCCCTTTCGTTATCACTAAGTTGATACCAAATTGAGCATTGTGATACAAGAAAACAAACAAACAAACATGAGAAGGTGATTGGGTTTTGGGATTGCTTTTGTTGCTTACACAAGTCTCCATTGTTTATAGTTAATTAATGAATGAATGAAAGAATTAATTAATGAAAGAAATGAGATGTTTGCAGGTACGTTGAAAAATGGAAAGTGAATCCAATGAGAAAATATATGGACGGAGGAAAAGAATAATCTTGTTGGGTGGGAAAGGTACTACATTGAAAAGCTGTTCGCTTTAGAACTGCTTGTACTTGTCTTGCGCTAAATACACAGAGGATGCTAAAATCATTTTTTACGAAAATTTAGTTTTTTAAGTGATACTTAAAAAAAATAGCAATGTTTTTAAGAAAGTAAAGCTTTTATAATATATTAAAATTAACTATACAATTTATCATTTGTTATGTACTGGCGAGCCAGAAGGTCGTCCACTACTGTTCAACGGAGGAAATATAGGTCGGTTCGTTAAGGAACGGCGGAGAATACTTGAAAAAGAACTCCCCGCTTAAGTTAGAATAAGTTCACTTTTAAGAGTTGTAAAAAGATAAAGAGCATCCTTTACCTAGCATAAGTTACTAAGTTAGGTCTATTTATAGATGTTTGATTATAGCTAGAATTCTCAAAATGGGTCAAATTCGTCGGGTCAGTCCGTTTATCCATTTAAATGGACGGGCTTTTATCTCTTAGCCCTGACTGTTTAAAATTCGGGCTTAAAGGGATAAACGGGCTAGCCCGCGGGGTAAACGAGTCAGCACGTTTATTTCATTTATTTTTAATTTCTTTTTAAAAATAGCATTTTTTTTCTATATTTTATCTTATTCCACTCGAAAACCCAATCATCGACTAAAAAAATTTGTTTTTTTAAAGATTTTTTGGCTAAAAAATGTATTTTTTTTTGTCAAAAGTAATTTTTTAAAATTAAAAATTAAATTTTTTATTCATTTTTATTTAAAAATAATTAATTAATTAATTAAACGGGTCAGCCCGTTTACCCGTCGGATTGGCCATAAATGGGCCGAGTTAGACAAAATTCTAGTCCGTATAAAACCGAGCTAAATGGGCTAGCCTGTTTACCCTGCGGGCTAAACGAGCCGGGCTTAAATGAGCCAGGCCCGTCCGTTTGACAGCCCTAATTATAGCTTCAGTGTATCACTTCTTAGTCTGTTAAGGTTTTTCGAATGCTTCCCGAGTTATATGGTGGTAAAGATAAGTGCATATATTGTTTATTACAATATTTAGTTGTTAATCTTTATCTGCATGTGCTTTATTTAGATAGGAGTAGTTCAAGTTATAAAACAATGAAATCAAGTTATAGTCGAATTATATGAATAACGGCTAAGTTTTAAATATAACAGGTCGATGTATGAGACTAATAAGATGGACACGTTATAAATAAGATGATCTAATTATATGTATATCGGACCGAGTTAATAGGCCGATCTATAGGCTTAACAAGCCGAGTTATAGATAGTAATTGCTGAGTTATAAGAATTGGATCATCATATCATAATTAAAATGAAAAATCTTCGTGTGAATACAATTTTAAAATCTTTATTATTTTATTCACCATAAATATTTTATTTATGAATTTAAAACTTAGTCATCTATGAATTCAACTCTCTTAATTCAATAAACATTTATTTTTCAACTATAATTTTGTTAAATATATGGGTGAGTTTATCTCATGTCACTACAATGATGGCTAATATGATTCAACCTATGAAGTGAGGACACGGACACAGAACACGATAGGACATGCGACATGCTGACACATCAATCACAATTTTCAAATGATACGGAGACACGGCATATATATATAAAATATAATGCATTTTTTAATAAAATTATAATAATATCTTATATTTTATTTATATTAAAATTTAAATTATTATTTTTTAATATTTTTTTATTATATAAAATATTTAAGTTAACTTTTAGTTTTAAAAAATAGTAATATATATTATGTTTAAACTCATTTTAAGAACATAAGTTAAGAATAAAGTTGGAAACACGGACACATGATGATATTTTGAAGTGTCACGTGAGTCCGAAGAGATTTTTTTATTTTTTTAAGGACACAGATGAGACACGGAAGACACGCGTGTCGGACAAGTGTCGGTGAGTATCGTGTCCGAAACGTGAACACGCCAATTCAACGAAGTATTCGTGCTTCATAGGATTCAACAGTATATGAATATAAAATAATATAATTTTATTTTAATTGAAGATATATTAGAATAGATGATGGAATTCAAAATCTAAAAAATATCATTTGAGTTACACCTCGTCGGAATAAAAGAAATTTTAGTATAAGGAAAATAACAAAAATAATGCTTATGTAAAAGTTCAGATATTAAAGATCCTCTTGCATGAGCCGTTTCGGAAATCTAAATTAGATAAATGGAGAATCATTAATCCTTAATTATTTAATTAGTTAATGTCTTGTCTTTCGTTTTCATGGGTTGGACTTAGCAGAGAAAAAGGGTAGACAGATTTTGGGATATGGTCGGTGACAAGGTGGAATACAAACGGATCAAGAAAAAGACACACTTGTTTGTTTTCTTTGCTTTTTTGCTTATTTGGATATATTGCTTAACTAAATTTAATGCATCTATCATAAATTTTGTTTGGATTTTAGTCCGTAAAAACAAATAAACATTGAAACAAACTTGTATATTAATATTTCAATTCAGAAAGTAAATACGATCTCCTTTGTGAATTGTATTTGAAATTTAATTTATAGTAGTGTTAATACTTAATAAACTTGCATCAAACATAAAGCTCATTAAACTCCAAAAGTGGAGATGGAGCCTAAAGTAGAGTGTAGAAGTGATTAAAACTTGAACACAAAATACTCACTTATATCTCTCTTAACTTATTCCAAGTGTCCGAGAAAATAGAAATTTCCAAAGTATATGAGTAATTTGTGACCCTATAAAAAACTCTCTTAAACGACGTATCTTATTCTATGTATAGACATGAATTTTCACACATAAAATCAAATTTAAATTTTAAGTTTTTGTTCTTACTGTTAGTCTAAAAATATATTTCTTAAAGCAAGATGGTGATTAAAATAGTAGAGTTTGTTGAGTCGAATAAGTCATAATAAACATGAATAGATAAGCTTCAACTTAAAAAGAGACGGTAGAAACAAAGAAACTAATTTTATTATAAAAGTTGAAAGATATGACAAAGTTTACACTTTACTAATTTTGGATTAAGTGAGAGATGGTCGAAAGGTGTAGAATCATCTTTTGTCCTTATCGAGGGAATAACAGCCATGAACGTAAGTAATTTCTTTAGCTCCAAAAACCTAGAGAACGTGAGTAAGAAAACTTAGCTATCAAGAATACATAATGAACGTACCCAAACTTGAATAACATATTCAAAATGTACTGAGCAGCTTGCTTATAAATAGTTGGAGAAATGCAAGATGTTGACATCATTTTTTTATTACTTCACTACCACTAAAGTTCTGTAAATTTCCTAAGTCAGGTTTGATGCTAACAAATTCATCAAGTGCATAGCAAGAGTAGCATGTGAATATTAGGAACTGTGTTTTTTTCCTTTCCTTTTGTCTTGTTCCTTGTTCTTTCTTTTTCTTCAACTCATTTACTTATGTTTCGTTTCTAGTTTATATCAATTGTCTTTTCCGTTCCTCAAAATTTCGTTTAAGCATTCTCGTTCTTAGTTTCTCTGGTGTTTTCACATTTTTGTCAAGTTTTCAAGTTGGTCATGTTTCATTTGTAGGTTCTTTTGATTTTATGCATGTATTCACCTCTCTACTTCAAAATACTTGTAATTTCATCTTTGCAATCAATAAACTTTTTGATAGTGACTTAATTTAATTTAATTTATTTCTTTAACTCGTAATTTTTACCGTAAAATCCAACCAAACCACTCTATCAAATAGTTCTCATTCAAAAAGATGAATTCACCCCACTAGTGGATTCCTTTATTCCAATACTCATATGAAAAGCTTTATACTCTGGTTTAACATGCTTAGGCCATAATAATCATACCAACCATGCTAGGTAACCAATAAAAAATTAGCTAATATCAACCAACAACTTAAATTGGATGTTCTATTTATTTATCTTTTGGATGTTCTGTTCTTAAGTTTCGGATGTTCTGTTTCTAAAAAAATATAAAGTTGGCTGAGGTTGCTTTAGGTTTTGGATGTTTTATACCTTCCAATGTGAATGTTCTATAAATAGTAGTTTCAGATGTTCTATTTTTTATTAATTAATTTATTGGTTATATAATTATTGGTTACCTATACTTTTCCTAATTCTACTTCAGAAACATATAATTTTTTTTGTGTAAAACCTAATTCTCAACTCAAAATCTCAAATTCTGTTAACATTTAACATCTAGCCCTTTATGTCTTTAACAATAACAATCGAAAAAAATAGTTAAATAGTTAAATTAGTTATTGAAATTTTCAAAATGTAAAAAATAGAAAAAGGTCCTACCGGGAGTCGAACCCAGGTCGCTGGATTCAAAGTCCAGAGTGCTAACCACTACACCATAGAACCAAGCTTCTTACTTGTGCTGTTGCCTACAAATTATTTTATTTATAAAATTATTTATATGATCATTTAATTTCGCTCTTCTATAATGGCCATTGTAAGTTGTAACTGCCGTCGCACCATTTCACCCAACCGGAGCTATCACAACCAACAAGCCCACTGCCACCAACAAAAAATCATGACCAAAAACCAATAAAGCAGTAACATATTAGAGAAAGTGAGAAGAAATAAATTGAAGACATTATAATTTTTTTGGGTGAATTTTTTAAACTTTTTTTTTGTTGAACAAGGTTAAGAGCAATGTCAAAATATAATAATATAAAATTACTATATTCAATTTGCAGTCGAAGCTTGGTCCAACTGCTGATGCTGTTGGTCTCAATGGTGGCTGCACATGGGATCGAATCATCAGCTAAAAAAAATTGGATAATATTAGTGCGTGTGTTTGTGATGAAATTTAGGATTTGGGAAAAAAATAACTATATTTAATTTATAATTTAATTTTTGCATGGACGGTATAAATTATTTTTCACACTCAGTTGAATTATGTCCGTTCTTTTAAATGACTATTAAAGTGTTAATTATGAAAAATTATTATTTTTGCTAACATGAAAATATGCAATTAGATAACAAAACTCAAGTGCATTAAAATTAAACTTTCTAAATTAACATACATAATTACATATGCATTACATTTAAAATAATTTATTTATTTATTTCAATAATAATTAAGAAATAAAAAAATAAATATATTGAAAAAATATTATGTCTTCCCTATGATTATTGAACTATAGCTCTCAAACATTATACAAACATACTATACTATGGAATTTTGAGTGAAGGATAAGAATGTTATTGGAAACAAAACACTTAAGAGCTATTTTATAAATTTTAGGAATAATATTGAACAACAAAAAGTTCAAAAACTATTTTGAGTTCAAAATTAGAGAGCAAAACCACAATTTCTTGAAAATGCATTATAAAATCATACTTTAGCCTAATTTTATTAATTACTTTTAAAAGCAATAAATGTGTGCCAATTACTTCAAATAAATGAATGATTCAATGTTGTGTCTTTGTGCCAAACTTGAGCCATCATTTTGATATTGAATTATGTACTGGAGTGAAAAAGGAAAGTGATACCGGTATCACTAAGTTGATACCGTATCACTTTGAATGAATGTCAATTAGAATGTGACATATGTACAACTGATTAAATGCAGTTTTATTAAATAATATGTTGTGGGATCCGAATTAATATTAAATTAAAACTAACCATTAGAACAATAAATTTTATATTTATCTTAAATTATATATGGTCCCATAAATATTTACGTGGTATTTTATAAAATTCAAAATAATTTTAAAACTAATACTAACATTGCCGGATGGTGGCAGCAGCTTTCATTAAAGTTTAAGGTAAACTAGTTTGCATAAATTTTGCTGACGTAACTAAAATTATTATTATTATTATTTGGTCACATTAGAAAAACTAACATTATCAATCAGATTAGTTTATGTGGATTATCAACCGGCATCAAAAAATAGAAAGCACTTTCCTTGGCATTGAGGGAAAGAGTGGACAATTCTGATTCTGAAGGAGTCTCACTCTAATTTTAAATTCATAACAATAATACCAAAAAAAAATTGCAGTTAATAACAAATAACTGAGAAAAAATAACCACAAAATATTTTGAAATTTATAAAAATAATTTTAAAAGATTCAAATCACAAAAATATTCTTAATAAATTTAACATTTTAATAATAACTAAATACCAATTATTTTTTCTTCTATTTTGTTAGTCACTTAAGTACTTTTAATTATTTTTGTCAAAATTTAAAATATTTTGAGAAAACATTTTTTGTTCAAATATTCTAAAGTTATTTTTATCGATTTTAAATCTTTCATGATTATTTTTTTCATGATTTACTAACAAATATTCTTAGTATAATCTTTATTAGTTATTCATTCTTCTATGGAAAATTTAAAATTATATTATATTAACATGATAATCAGAGGATCAAAGCCAGATTTAGAATGACGAGTGATCAATTTATATATTTTGGTTCAAATTTGAGAATCCAATATTTAAGTGCACATGTAGACAAAAAGTTTTCATCATTAGTTTTGTATTGTATTTTAAGGTAAGGGAAAGACATAGTGGCAGTAATTTATAGAGAAAATTTTTGGGTCCTAAAAGAAAGTATTTTTCTTTTTGATTAGTTGTGAATATAAAACACCTAAAGATACAAATCTCTACTAAGAAATTCTGTAATTTATAAGACATTAAGAATAGGTATCTTTTTCTCCAAGGAGTGAGGGCAAGTTGTAATTTTCATATAATTGAAGATGGACCAAATTAACGCGCAAGAAACGAATTTTCCAAACCCAAAAATATGACGTAAACTTACCCACCTATCCAAATTCCTAAAATCAACAAAATTACTTGGAATTTTTTTAAATAAATAAAATAAAAAATATATCATTTACGGATATAAATACGCCAAAAAATTACAGTTTTTTTTTTTTCATTTTGTTATTTATCTCATTAACAATAAAAACGAAATACGGTCATAACTGTCTCGTTTTAGACTGCGAATATTATATTTGTAAATATTATATTTATTTTAAAAAACTCCAAATTCGTGTCCCTTTTGATTCACACTCTTTCAGTTTTCCCTCTCAACAACCAACTCCCAAATCCAACTACTTTTTTCTTCCACGCAACTGCATATTTTTTCCCCATTCCTTTCATACCCAAAACTCTCCCACTTTCAGTTACATTTTAGAAAAATTAACCCTATAACTGCACTTTCCCCCCTTCTTTAACCTCATCTTCTTCATCATCACAAAAAATATTGGGTTTTTTCTAATGGGGGGCCAAGAAAAGAAGATTGATCAAAGAACAAGGAAAGAGATTATTATGGGTTTTACAGTTTCTTCTCATCACAAGTATGCAGGGATTGACCTTATGCAGAACTGTGATCTTCCCCCACCTTCCAAGGTTTTTGTTGGCCCCGATGAGACTGTCGTGTTTCCGATGAATCAGGCCTGCGATGCTGTCGTTAAAGAACGAGAAGAAGAACAACAAGATGGAAGACATTATGGTACTTTTGGGGGTGAAAATGGTGGTGGCGAAGACATAGATAAAGTGGAGCTTCTGAAGGCGTTGCGAGCTTCGCAGACTCGTGCCAGGGAAGCAGAGAAGAAGGCTGCTGTTCTGAGGAAAGAAAGGGATTGTCTTTCTGTGGCTCTGCTGGAGGAGGCTATGCAGTTGTTCGCGTATCGGCAGCAGGTGAGGTTGCTTGAGCTTCAAGTTTTGCGCTTGCGGTTGCTGTGGCCGGAGAAGAAACCTGCAATGCATTGTTGCTCTGACACTGTGCCAGAGGGAACAAATATAGGATCATCGTCCATGGAAGATGGCTATGATGAAGAAAGATCAAGTGTAAAATGGGTTCTGACTTTGGCTCTTACTTTGGGGATTGGAGTGACCACTGTCCTTGCTTGCAAATACTTGTTGTAAATTGATCAACTTCTATTGAAGTTGTGTGGTTACTACTTACTATATAATGATTGCAGATACAAATTTTGCTTTATACATGTAATCAAATACTTTCTAGCCACCAACCAAATATCATGTTATAAACAACAGTTAAGCATTCCCTGTTTGTGTATATATACACTTAAAATTAAGCAAACAAGAGTTAAGCATTCTGTTTGTGTTCATAGTCCATAGATATCTGTTGAGAGCAATTGTATAATAATCAAAATAGTTTCAAAGTCTTACTAAATAGTAAATAGTTAAATACTAGATGAAAAATTAAGAAAACGTTTAGGAGTATCTATTAAGAAAATAGATCTTTTCTCAACTGTAATTTCTACAGATTGCTTTGGTAAAGTTATTTAACGGTCCCTGTTACAGTCTTAACTCTTAAAGAAGCTTAAGAACAGAGACAGTGAAACTTCTTGAATTTAGCTCTGATAACGGAACGCTATTATTTACATTCACAGAAGTTGAAGTAAGCTGTACAAATTCCTACGTCAATTTACAATATTCACACATCAGAATATGGCATTCTCAATATATTATGACATAATAACTCAAATGATAGCCATGTGTATATTTCTCAAATGGTCATAGCAACTATCACTACTCCCAAAGAACTCCAAGCAAACCCAGCACACATGCTTCCCACACTTGCACTCAATATGGTTGCAACCATCTATCTTCTCAATTGTATACCCACAAGATGGACACGCCTTAACATGTTCTTTACCACTGCACCATGCCTTCAGCGATGAGTCGGGGTCTTCCTTGAATTCCCGATACTGATCGCACGAAATGTATGGATGATACTCCAAGTGGCACCTGGTACAAGTTTCTGAATAACATGCCCCGCATACAAATGGCTCGCCTGCTGTCCCCGGGTCTGCAACTCGATAAACCGAGGGGCAGTCAGGAGATGGACAAAATCGGTATGTTCCCCCACTAGAGGCCACAAAAGATCCCAAAGAAGCCCTGAAAAGTTCCTCCAACTTGTCACCCAGTAAGAGACCCCTCAAATCTGTGAGCAGAATGGCTTCTCCACAACCCTCGTGGGCACAACATATTGGGAAAGTACCTTGGTTTCTTATAGCAGATTCACATTGATCCACCAGGCATGAACGGCAGAATAAATGACAACAACCTTCAAGCTGATATCCATCCTCAACCTCACATAAGCAAATTGGGCAACTAGGTCCAGTGCTCAATCTCTCAACAGCACCACGACTAGAGCGAGCAATATCAAAAATGAACTTCTCTACCTTTTGTTTCAACTCCTTGTTGCCACGAAGATAGATTATCTGGCGGCGTATGTTTAGTACAAGATCTGCCCCAGGTACCTTCTCTTTCAGTCCACTAAGATCTGGCCCAAATTGTTTTACCACTTGCTTCATTAAGTCAGCAGGTAGATTCCGGCCCCTCAAATGGATTTCCAAATGCTTTGCCTCATGCAAAGAGAGTAGGGATTGAACCAGTTTCTGCTGAGTAAAGGGAATCTTGTCAGGGGGACCAAACACACGTACACTCATGTTGTACCTGTCAAAAAGAATGTAAGTTCATGTCTCCTGCTGCAATGAACTTTTGAGATTAAAGCATTGTACCTGTCAAAAAGAATGTAAGTTCCTGTCTCCTGCTGCAATGAGCTTTTGAGATTAAAGCCCTCTCTTGACACCAGGAGTTGCACAACTGCAGGGGTGAGGCTGGCATGCTCAACGCTTTTCCCCCTTGATAATTCTTCAAACGGCCTCCGAACTTCTGCTACTGTCTTTGTGGCATTTGCAGTAATTTTCAATCTCTGGGAACCATTGGAAGTCCTTTCAAGTCTACATTCAAGACCTTAATCCAAGAAAACTAATAACTGTCAGCAGTCAAACTGTAGCGTAAAATAAATAAATAAATAAACAAATATCTACACCAATATTGCAAGTGGATTTAACTCACATACAAAGATAAAACACTGAAATGTTAATAAGAAAATCAAGGTAGCACAGTTCACTATGCAGTAAACTGGATTTAACTCGCATACAAAGATAAAACACTGAAATGTTAATAAAAAACCAAGGTAGCACAGTTCACTATGCAGTTAATTTTTTAACAGCCTATATATGTGTGTGTGTGTCTGTGCACTCAACAGTAGAAATCTTAGAGATTTTAAATTCATAGGCATAATGCACATAACAAAACAATTATTACGGACCAATAATCAAAATGCACAAATGATTTCTACTTCATTTTTGTCCTAATACTTCTTTGAGGCAGCACCAGGGTATCTATCCAGGTAAGTATATTCAAATCTACTGAGAAGATTTTAGAAAAATTAAATTGAACACGATGCACAAGCATCCAGCATTATGCAGGGTCCTAAGAAAGGGACTGAGGGTATAATATGGGCATCCTAGACATAAGCCAATAGTTAATTCTAGGGCTTGAACCTATGACTCTAAAGTCACATGGGAGCATCTAAACCATTGCTCCAAAGCTCCATTCCTTTTGGTTAAAATAATATAAACATATTAAAATAAAATTCCATCAACACAATGGAGCAATGGAATTGAGGAAAATAAATCAGAGCAAAGAACATATCAAGTTGCAGCCATGCTTTATGAGTAAAAAGTTTAGTATGTAAAAAAGAGGCATAGAAAGATGAGTTACAAACATCCAAGGAAGAAAAGGTACAAAATAATGAAATACCTTTGAAATTACTGAAGCTTTCAAGTATTTTCTCCAATTCTTCCTTAATAACACGATACACTGGCAGAGGAACTATCAAGGAGCTATGGAAAACACGCTGACAATTTATCTTCTGCCATGACAGGCATCCTGGCAATACCTTCCCCTCAATTTGCTCTAAAGCTTTGGCTGCCTCTAAATGTAGTCTTCCATCAAAGGTGATTGAAGCTCTCATGTAGGCATCCTTGGGCTCAGGTTGGAAGACTTGAACCCGACAAGAATTGATGTGGGGATCTTTCTTGGGCATGAAGGGGGAAATTTCTTTCAAAAGCGCCTCTTCACATGAACGGACAGGTGGATTCCCAACAGCATCTCCTTTAATCAAGAAAAAGCTTGAAATCCTTACACTTGTAGCAGTTCTTACTACATCTAGAATTTCTGCTTCCGAGAGCTCCTTGTCAAACCCACTTATCACCACACTATCCACATCCTTTCTGCCAGGTTCACACCGTACATACCTTCCTCCTATAGGAAGGTTATAGAAATCTCTCAACATGATATCAACATCTTTTATGTCACATTTAACTATCGCAACCCCCCTGCTAAGCCTACGAGGCCAAAAGATTTTTGCTTTGACAGCTGGAAACAAAAATGATTTATCTCCAGCAGCTGCTTGTGAAGGAGAAATTTTCAAGGGAGCACCACAAAACTCTTCACCATCTAGCTCAGCAGCTCTTAAAGCAGCATCCGGGGAGAGAAATGTAATCCTACCCCACTTTCCTCTATCCTCAACATCCCTTGCAGTGCATGTGTACTTGTGAACAGAGCAGACAATTCCTGAGGTATTCTTCTCCAAAAACATCAGGAGCTGTTTGTCGTCAATTGCATCAGTGTTTGGGTGACAAACTTCAACACTCAAGGAATGCTTCCCAAGTTCTAAATGCTTAATCTCTGCACCAGAGCCAAACAAAGCTATAGAAGGTGAGAAACCAGACCCATGATACAAACATTTTTCAATACACTCAGTACGCAGCCACTTTTTCTCGCATTCTAAAACATCATTTACATATTGAACAACTGTTTCCATATCATGTGATGTGGCATATAACTGAATGTCATTGCGTTCAACATCAACTTCAATGGAGATTCGGTCATCCTCACAAACTTTCCGTATATGTGATACAAGACTAATCAAATTACTGTTAGCTTTTCCACAAAATTTCTTGAGAAGAGTACAGCCAAAACCAGACAACATCCTGGTTTCCAATTTCCGCTTTTCCATCTTGAACACATCAAACAAGGGAGGAGGGTCAAGGCTGTGCAATGATTCAAAATCGAACGCACTTACACAGACCAAATATTGATTAGAAATTGAAAGAAGCTCACTGAAAACCACCCAACTGGGTTTCTGCGCAAATACAAGCAATGAACAGGACGGATGAAGCTGAACATGTTTCCCAGTTTGTGCCACTTCATAACCAAGTTGCTTGGATCCAGAGTACATGGCCACATTCTCAGGAAGGGAGGACAGTATAACCCTTTTCAGATACATATCACATTCAGAGGGCATATGGGGTTTCCAACGCCAGTAACTGGGAGTAACAAGGTTAAGTTCACGCTCAAGACAGGATTCTAGCTCCAAAATTGTGTCGTGGCATCTTCTCATAGATTTGGCATTGATACTATTTTCCCAACACCACTGGTTCCTCCTCTCCTTAGGCAAACCCTCCCATTCCTTGTACACAGCAAGAAGGGTAAAGAGGTCGCCATCACAATGGCAAAATCGCATTTTAAGACAATCGGATCTTTGCTTATCTTCTTCACTACCAACTCTGCAGAATATGCTGCTAGCATTAGCCATCAAGGCAGCAAGGACAACACCTTCTCTACCCAGCGTATGATGAAAACAGCCAAGAATAAGTTTACCAAGCCTAGGTTCCATCCCCATTCTTACCAAGTACCTGCCTTCATTAGTTAATTCAACAACATTATTGTTAATTTGAATGACTCCCAAGAGGATTAGATTCCGGATGGCCATCTCAATGGAGCTATGACTTGGAGCATCAACAAAATCGAACTCCTGCACATTCTTCACCCCTAAAGCAAGGATCCTCAAAACTGCAACACCAAGATGTACTCTTCTAATCTCAGGTTCTTGATTTTGTTCCATGCACTGATAATCAGCTTCAGAGTACAATCTATAGCACCGACCAGGTTCAGTCCTCCCAGCACGGCCAGCCCGTTGATTAGCAGAGCTTTGGCTAATCCAACAAACCTTAAGAACATTCATCCCACTGCCAGGATCATATCGACTATCTTTAACCAAACCAGAATCAATCACATACTTAACGCCAGGAATTGTGAGCGATGTCTCAGCAAGATTTGTTGCAAATATCACTTTCCTTTTTCCAGGATAGTTCTGGAAAACATGAAATTGCTCATCGGGCGACAATTTCCCATGTAAGGGCAAAGCCATCGCAGACAGAGCTTCGAAGTTCTCACATGCCCATTCCACTTCTGTCTGTGAGGTCAAAAATGCAAGAATAGTGCCCTCTTCCTCTGTTTTGTGAATCTCAGTTGCCATTCTGACAGCATCAGAAACGTAAGAGGCAATGACAGACTCAGAATGTCCTGCATAGTCAGAAGCAAGGCAGAGAAAATCAAGATTTTACGTGGAATCGAAAAATAAATTAAAATGTAAAAACGTGAAATCATAGGAATATTTAAATCGTAAAATCGTCTGACTTAGTGTAAATTGTGTAAAATCGGTTAACTCATAAAAAATCGTAATATCAGAAGATTTTAAGAGTTTAATCGAGATTCTAGCTACCTTGGTCAGAAGGAACATATCTCACATCCACCGGAAAACTTCTTCCAACCACATGAACAATTCGACAACCATAGAAGTATTCAGACAGCTGCTTCGCATCAGCTGTGGCAGACATAATGATAAGCCGCATGTCAACCCTCCTAGAGAGTAAATTCTTGATCAATGCCAACAACAGATCAGTGTTTAAGCTCCTTTCATGAGCCTCATCAACTATGATGCATGAGACACCAGACAAATTCTTATCATTCATATAATGCTGCAATAAACAGTGGTCTGTCATGAATGTTACTTTAGAATCAAACTCAGTCAAGGATGAAAATGTCAAATAACTATTGATAGCATTTCCTTCATAACATCCACTGCTTTCTTCCTCAACTCTTTGAGCTAATGATCTTGCAGCAATTTTTCGGGGTTGGGTGCATATAATCGACTCAGCAGCTCCTACACCTGAATCCGCAAGAAACTGTACCAGCTGAGTACTCTTTCCAGAACCAGTTTCTCCAACCAATACCGTTATCTGTGTTTAAATACGGCACTAGTTAGAGTAACCCCAAAAATACAAGGCATAAACCTCAAAAAATTAATAAAAAGATTGAAATTTGCAATCTCTGATTATTTCCAGTCCCCTCACAAGATTTTAAACAATAAGTTCAATCTAGACTGTAATTTCCTTATACTAAACAAAGCTAATCCAAACACAAAAGATACTAAATTCCTTCTCTTTTTTTTTTTTTTCGGCGCAATCGAAAGTACCGTTGCCGTTATAAAATCACAAAAAAGGTGTAATTTCCTTATACTAAACAAAGCTAATCCAAACACGAAAGATACTAAATTCCTTTTTCTTTTTTCTTTTTTTTTTTTTTCGCGCAACCGAAAGTGCCGTTGCCGTTTTAAAATCACAAAAAAGGAAAGCACATAATGATTTATCTAATTTTTTCCCTTTTTACCTATTTCCTCCTAAAACAAATGTACAAACTAAAAGTTAAAAATTCTCAACATTTGTGTGTTTTACATTCTGAAATCAATCATGCAATGTGTGCACACAAAAAATAAGCAACTAAATCAGCCATACAGAATCCATGTTACAGGTTACAGCACAAAATTCACATTGAAAGTGCATAAAAAAATTCATGCATTCTTGGTATACACACTTTTGTTGTGCAATTTCTAGAGTAATTAAGATACCTGCTGATGATGAATGTCATGAAGAATATCCCTCCTGTAAGCGTAGATTGGCAAACCCTCCTCAAGTCTACGACGCTCCCTCATGATAATACTGTGAACCCTCTTCCAATTCAACCTTCCACCAAACCTAAACACAGCATCAAAATCATAATCATAATTACCATTAACCCCTTCATTCCGTTCTTCAGCAGCACCAACCTTCTCTTCTAGAACCTTCAGTAGGCACTCCATGGCGCACCGAAACTCCCTCAACCTCCGTTCCACCAGATTTTTCTCTTCCGCTAACCTTTTCGTATTCTCATTCATCTGGAAAAAGTCCCCAACGCGGTAATGTTTGTCCTTAACTGGCTCCACACGCGCGATCTCCTTCGTTAATCGCTCAATCTCCCCTTCCCAGCGCTTCAATTCCTTCGCTTCTTGCATCAAACCCTTCACATGACGCGCGAACACAGCGCGTAGCCGAGAATAGAGTTCATCCTCGTCGGAAGGGACCATCACATTGGACTTCAGCTCCGGAGTTAGGTCGTGAGTGCCGTCGAGGCGAGTTTCCCAGAGATACGCGACGGCGTTGAGCGTGTCCACCCACTGCCGGAAATTGAGGATCGCCGAGTCGGCCTTGGAGGAATAGGGAAAAATTGAGAAGGATTGTGGTTTGGAAGGGCACTGAGAGATGAGTGAACTGATGAAGTCGCGGCGGAGATTGCGGCGGCCGCGGCGGAGGTAGAGGACGAAATTGGGAGCCTGGAAGGCGGTGGGATTTGGGGGTCCCGGCGGACGGTAGTGGTTGGGGTGAAAATCGACGGGCTTGGGGAAGTGGCGGCGGAATGGCGGCGGCTGACGGTTGTAGGTCGGGTTGTGGTGGTGCACGGTGGCGTTGGGATGGTAGAATGTTTTCTTCATTGTTTTTCTTTTTTGAAAGTGAAGAAGGAAGAAAAACAGAGACCCTAGAACTTGGAGAAGCGAAGAAGAAGAAGAAGGAGAAGAAGTGAAGAAGGGAAAAAGGGGGAAAGTGAAACACGCAGGTTTGGGAGGGTGTTGGGTTTGTGAGTGTGGAGAGTGTTGTAGTTGGTCTTCCGTCGTGTCAGTCACTGACAGTATCGTATCTCTATTTCAATTTCTTCTTTTTCTATATCGGGTCTCGGACCGGAATTGGATTTTGTTTTTTCAAAAAATAAATTAAATTAAAATAATATTAAATGTCAATTTTTGAAACACTATGTTTGTTTCAAGAGAAAATAAGAGGAAAGAATTTGAGAGATGAGAAAATGGCATGAAAATGATATTTTCTCTTGTTCGGTTTAGCATGGAAAATGCAAGAGAAGAGAAAATTGATGGTGGGACCCACACCAAAAATTTTCTCATCAAGGAAGACGAGAAAACTGGAAGGAGAAATATTAAAGTATAAGCGATTACATAATTGCTCTTACAATAGACTACAGATATACCATAATATATTTTTTTGGAGTGATACACCATAATAATTTTAACAAAATAACTTATATGTATATAGGCCTATATATATATATATACATGCACTCGATCCACATTCATTTTTTTTTTTGTGTCTGTCCACATGCATATATACAAATGACTTTTTTATTATTACGTGTATATATCTTTTTGGTATTTGATTATTATGTGTATATACTAAACAAATTACATGTTAAACAGTTAAATTAAAATGGTCACCAAAACATAGTTAAAATAAAATAAAAAAATCACATGATAAAAGTTTAATTAAAAGTAATCTTAATATATATTCTTTTATAATATTTATATGTAACTCAATTCTGTTGAAATTTTAGATTTAAATTCATAATTAAATATAAATAAAATAATTTTTATAAGCTTTTGATTATTATGAAATTATTTATTTATATTACTTATATTATGATGTATTTAAAATACATATAATAATAACATATTTTTATAATATATATATATATATATTCTATTTTATTTTTTCTTAGACTATATAAGAGAAAATTATGAAAAAGAAAGAAAGAAAATGAAAAAAAAATCCTCTGCTTTGATATAAAAAAATAAATATAATATTATTCGTGTACTAAAATTCAATTATGAAATATTTATATATGAATATATATATTATTAAAGTCATTTAAAATATATATTTTATATGATTTGATAACTAATTTTTATGTACACTTAGCATATCTAAAAAATAAGTAGAAGACAAGAAAATTTTACAAGGAAACTCAATAAAAACTATCTTTATATCACCGACAACACATAGTTGTTTTTGTAATCTTTTCAATAGCATTTTTGTTACATGTTTTCATTACCAATTATTTAATTATAAATGTGATTTTAGCTTATTAATGTAGTTTTCTAACTAATTTCATAATATTTTTATTATATTTATAAAATGAAATTACAAATAAATAAAAATATTCATACTCTTAAAAAATGCTTTTTTTTAATTAAAATGAAATATAAAGTCTTGAAAGCAAAATTAAGTAAATATTTTGAAAATAATTAATTTAATATATTAATAAAATATAATTTACATATAATATATATAATTATATGAGAATTAATGTAAATACTCTATTATGATTTTTTCTCTTTTCACTCTTCGTCCTTTCATTTAAACATAACAAATTTTCTATCCTCAAATGACGAGAAAATGAAACGTTTTATGTCATTAACTAAAAGATAAAACTTTTACACAAAAACAAATTATTTCTTATGCATAAAAATATAATAAGTTACATTTATTATTTAATAATTACTATTTTAATTATTTTATTTAGAATATTGAACTTAAATTTAGTAAGATATGTTTATTAAACTTATTTATATTTGT
>JASCZI010030504.1:0-16986 GCA_036250425.1 Stylosanthes scabra | reverse complement strand
ATTAAAAATAGTATGCTCCTTTACATGTATGTTATCACAATATGGATATATATGTTATTTCATATTTTTCAATTTGTTTTAATAAGTTCTTGAAAGTTAAATTTTTAAAAAAAATATATTTAAATACATTAAGAGATTATACATTATATATAATTTAAGTAAGGGTATTAATGTAATCTTACTATATTATGATTTTCTTTCTTCCCACTTTTCTTTCATTCTAAACAAAATAAAATTTTCTCTTCATTTTCTTTTCATTTATTTTCTCTTAATCCAAACAACATCTAAAATTATCTACTTTTCTTTTATTTTCTTTTCTTTCATTTTCCTTCCTCTTATTTTCTTTCTTTTCATTTTCCCTTCTACATCCAAACAATAAGGAGGTATTAGATGAATCATGGATCTATTCCGTATAGGTAACAAATCTTTTCAATCAACTATGAAAAGAATATTTAAAACGTTAAAAAAAATTATACATATTTATATTAAATAATAGGATAAATTATATTTTTTATCTTTAATATTTGTTAAAAATTTTAAAAATATGTTTTATATTTAATTTGAATTAATTTTATCCATAACATTTTTAGAATATTTTAAATTTATTCTTACTATTAAATATTTTATAGTAAATATATGGTTAAATTTTTTTTTTCAAATTTTAACATTTTTTATGTACTATCTACCACCATAAATACCTATCTGAAGTGCAGATTTAAAAAGCTTGTGTGAAGGTCATGAGCGTCGACGTGGAGGGATGAAAGATATGATGATAGTGGCGAGTATTAGTGGTAGAAAATTTGTTTGAAAAGAAGAGTGATTTTAAAAGAAAATAAATATGATTTCACGATATTACGATAATGATGATGAAAATAAATAGAATTTTGAGAATAAACTTGAAAAAAAAAAATTTGTAACCATATGTTAACCTATTTTAAGGTGATTTCAATGGTCGATTTGTCCTATTTTTAATTGCTTAGGGGCCGTTTTGAGACTTTTGATTCATTAAGGGGTGCCAAATCCTAAACGAAAATGTTCAAAGAAGGGTATTTACTCTTAAATCAAATTAAACGTTAAGGGTATTTTTGAAACTCATCGCAAACGTCGTGGACAAAAAATGTACTTTGGCATGTTAGTAATAAAATTGAATAAATTAAACGTTAAACATATTTAGAAAACTTAATAATAATAAGTATTTTCTTTACTATGAAAGACGATTTTTTTACTTTGTTGCCAAATAAAAAAGTTAACTACATAATTAATTAATAATATTTTTATTATTAAATATATATTAAGTATTTATATTACAAGCGTGAAAACAAAATCATTTTATTTACCTCGGGCCACCCTTTTTTGTCATAATTAATGTGGATCATTCGAAATTCCTTCATCTTAAAAAAAAATAATTTTGATATTTAATGTTGTTTATAGAAATATTTTAAATTTATTTTGGAAAAAAATATTCTTTTAAATTCCAAAATTGGTACTGAATAATTTTATACCTTACAATTTAATCTCCAATTTAGGAGTTCTGAAAGTTATTCCAATCAAATAGATATGTGTGTTTGACTTTTAGAAAACAATTCTTTTATTTAATTTTACCGTTAGATTCTATATTTTAAATCTCAATAATTTAAAAAGATTTTTTAAAAAAAGGAATTTTACAAATAAAACAAGACTCGATTAGAAAAAAAAAAAAACTTTATTAATATGAACTAATCAAACTTTTGTATTTATTCTAAAAGTATAGAGACCAACTTTATCACCACTTAATCATGCTAGTTCTTGTGAAATGTTATGCATTTTCTATATATATTATATAACGATGTATTATATTTTGTAAATAATATATCAAAATCTAAATTTTATTAAATATTATTTTTATATTTACTTAAGTATTATTTTTATTTTATATTCACTTTTCTTTAAATTAACAATTTTTAATTATACAAAAGTATTAAAATAAACATTAAATTTTAATTATTTAATATAGATATCTAACAAATTAAAAAATAATGTTGTTAATGTATATATTAAAAAATAACTTTTTTTAATAATTCTAATGGATATCTAATCTTTTTTATTTATTTATTTCTTTTATTTCATGTTGTACTCTTTTATACTCATGAAGACTTTAATTATTTTTGAACCTCTAATCACGTAGGATTTTTGGTGAGTGCCGAATGATCGAAAAAAAAAATTGTTAAAAATGCTGCTTTATGAAAATTTTCATTTAATTTAAATTTTGCTTTGTTTAGTGCCTGATAGCCTGAGTAGTGCTTGGTGACTTGGGACACAAGTAGTAATTTTTCTAATTTATTGGGAAGTGGTTTGAACAAAACACGAGAAATATTACACATAAAATATTTTTATTAATTAATTTTAACAAAATTAGTTTCATAACGTTAATCGATTAAATTTAATTAAGTTATTTAATTTTTATTAAATAAAACATTATTTTAATATTAAATAAAAAAATAATACATAAATTTATATTTTATATGAAATGATTTTTATTTGATATAGAATAAATAATTTAATTATACTTAGTTGGACAAAATAAATAAATACTTAAAATTATTTAAATTTAAAAATAAAATGTGAATAAATAAGTGTGAAGAATGAGAATATTCTTTTTAAGAAATTAATCCAATTTAATTGGAATTAACTGAAAAAAAAAAACTAGTAGCATTACTCTTAAAAGAGACTCATATTTGGGAAAAATTCTGGAGTCTGGACACGATAAAGAATTAAAGATTGAGGATTGATCTTTTGGATGGGTGGAAAAGCATTATTAATGACCTTTTTGAATCCGGCGTTGGCCATTGTAAACCTTCGATGACTCCAATGTAACTTTATTTTTCTAGCAACCTAGCTTATTTGCCTACTAGCCGATACCCGTGCTATTTTTCAATGAAGATTATAAAATATTAATTATATTTAAATTAAGAAAAATGCTAGGAACCAAGGTAGCAGAATTTCGATTAAACTTTTAAAATCTTTCGATATTACGATTTTTAATGAGTTAATCGATTTTACACAATTTACACTAAATCATACGATTTTACGATTTAAATCTTTCAGTGATTTCACGTTTTTACATTTTAATTTATTTTTCGATTCCACGTAAAATCTCGATTTTCTCTACCTTGCTAGGAACCAATGTTAGGGGACCAATAAGGAGTCAATGGATATAATTAGAGAAATAATAAGTGGTAAAAAAAAATAATATTAACTCCTTAATATTGGCTCCCAAACTTTCTCTTAAATCAATTAAACATAGTAAAATATGCAACTAAATAATTATCATATGGCACATTCAGTGATCCACATATGAAATGTTATTAATAGTGACTAATGAGGAATCACAAAAAAAATTATGTTGTGGTGCGGCAAAAATAATTATATCGTTGGTTTTTGTTTAAATCTAATTTTCTTTTGGTTTAGAACGATTATATCCTTATCATGTTGTGAATAATTATATATTATTTGTATTTTATTATATTTCTAAAATATTTTATTACATAATGAATAATTTTATTAAGTAATTTAATTTAATTTAATTTACTTATATTATAATTATCCGTAGATTTAAATATGAAGCAGTATATATCTATGAATTTAAATATAAAGCTAAAAGTTAGATACCCATATACTTGAATTTGAGTACAGATACTTAAATATTCATTCCGACCTACCTCATAATCATCCCCAACCACAATTTATCACTTGTCTTTCGACTTAAACACATAATCTCGTATTTAAGGTATTTACTAATTTAAATAAAATAAATGTGTCTATAAATTCACTGGTTATATTAAAGAATACATGACATTTTTTTTTAAAAAAAATTGTTGTGTTCAAGAGGAATACAACACAAAACAGCTGATGCTTTAATGTTTTTTTTTTTATAATTCCAATCCACAAATAATTTATTCAGCTTTTGTTGAAATTAAAAATTAAAAAAATTCACTAAAAGCAAAAATTCAAAATTTAAAACAAAAAGTTAAAAATTTTACGTGAATAATTAATAATATATTGTCACATATAACCATATAAAACTCTTTACACCCTATACATTCACACATCACACATAATGGATTCCTATGGATCCACTACTAAGTTTCGAATTCAAGAATAATCACACTTATAAGATAAATTATTTGCTAATTGAGCATTTGAGCTAAGCCTGGAGCCCTTGTTTCTTTTAAATTTTTTTTGGGACATACTCAACATACCCCTCAGTAACACATTCGCAACTAGGCATCTTGACCCCTTTTTTTTTTTTTGGACATTACCCCTTGTTTATCAAGCATTAGCTTGCAACAATTTCTGGTTTTTGTTATTTTTATTTTATGAGTCCAAAGGGGGCAACGGTAACTTGTCCATTTGAAGACGACAATGGGCATGAATAAAAGGAAAGTCTACCATGACCAAAAAAAAGAAAGGAAAGTCTACAAGCGTTTTTATCTTTTGGTGTGAGTAATGATCAAAACAAAAACAATGTTCAACTGTCCATACTTTTTCTATGACTTTGTTCATACATTTCTAAGAAAAAAGGTTAGGGCCTTGTTCTTTTGGAAAAAGAGAATATGTCAGAACAAAACATGACTAATTGGTTAAGCGAAAAAAAAAAAAACTAAATGGCTACAAAGGCATCCCAAAATAATTAGTCCAAAAATAAAAAGCTATCCCAAAATAATAGAATGACCAGCTTCATTATCCGTTTGAGAACTCCATTTTGTGTATATAACATCCCACTAGGCAACCATAGATCTTTCAATAGAGTTTAAATTTGCAATAGATTCTGTCCAAAAGAAAAATTTGCAATAGATTATTGTCCAAGAAAAAAATTGCAATAGATTAGATTATTGTCATGTCAACTCGGAATAAACCATGAAAAACCAAAAATAAAAAGATAATGACAAATTAATTATATACGTGACATTTAGTGAAACACATATAGTTTGATTATTTTTAACTAAATGACTATTTCTAGTTTTCTACCTCTTAAACTCAACTTTTTAAGTTTCTTTTTTTCCGCATTTCATTCTTTTAGCCTAATATTTATGTGAAAAACTTCAGTATCTTTTCCGTCACGTTTTAGACCATTATAATTATTCATACAAAATAAAAGTATATTTTTAGTGTACTATAACCAAAACTAAATTATCATTTTTTTTAGTGTACTATAACCAAAACTAAATTATCATTTTTTTTTCTTACAAAATTTAGTCTAACTAGAAAAATGAAATTTTTGTACTGATATTTATATTTTTCCGTGCTAAAAATAATATGTACGGAGATGTACAATGATACATGTAACGTAACTGTATTAAAAATAACCATCGAGTATAACATACTTTAAAAAGTAAGCCATCAAAACCCACTCTAGAATTTTCTAAAGTCCATGAAAATACTCTCAATTTTTGTTAACTACAAAAATACTTTTTAATTATTCAAGAACGTGACAACATATCTAATTTTGAATATTTTTGTCACGTTTGATATATAATAAAAAAATTTAAAAGATTTTTAAATAATTAAAAAATATTTTTTCGTTAACAAAATTGAGAGTATTTTTATTGGTTTCTAAAAATCTTGAAGATTATCCTATATTAAAACTGGTGAATTTGACAATTTCATATGATTTTAAAAGGAAGAATTAACCTTATTTGAAATCTGCTAGTTGTTAGCTTGTTAATTGTTTTTATGTGCACAAAACATACAACTAGGTGCAGGTAGGACCGTAAAAGAGCTACCAAAAACCAAAAAGGTCTATTTCTTTCCTTCGTTTTCCAAATGCATGGAAACTAATCAAACTCCTTTGCTAAAAGCCATGTGATGCTTTCATATACGAAACTTTGGTGAAGAGGTTTTAGATTTTTAAATACTCACAATTTACGGTACATATGAACTTCATAAGAAATGAATATAGTATTGATATATGTACTATATCAAATGTTTTTTATGATATTATTGTTCTAGAGAAAAGTATTATAGAATATTTTTTAGATTAAATTAATCCACATATCCCTATAGTATCATGAAATTATCATCAAACTTCTTTAGATTTTGCTAATGTGGTGCTACCTTAATTTGGTCGCCCCCTCTGATCTCTTCTCTCCACCAAGCCTTTCAAATTCATGGACTTACCAATATATAATCTCTGACATGCATTTTCTATTATATTGGGTAATAATATATGTATTATTTTTGTGTATATTTTTTATCCTTCTATTAAAATTAAAGCGATCGATAAGAGGTGGAAAAAACAAAGTTTGGTATCATAAAATAGAATGTGTATGTGTAAGAGAAGTGCTTACAAAGAATGATACAAAGATCAATTTTCTTTTCAATTGGTCCATTAAAAATTCCTATGTTTATTAGTTAACCGTATTAAGGATTTATGGAGTAAATTTATGGAAAAAAAGATACATTTTCTCTTGAAGTAAATTCATGGAGAGTGTTTTTTTAGAATGTATTTAGTGGTTATACTTACTTTACTCGTCCAATTTCACTTATCTTTTTAGATGTCAAATTTTGAGTCCCTCAAATATATCTTATTCTACAAAATATTCTCTGAAAATTTTGGTTTGTCATACTAGTCCCAAAAAATACAATCGTCAGTTAAATCGATAATCCATTAATTAGACGATGAAATGTTATGTTTAAGTGTCATATATCATAAAATAATTAAATAACATAACATTTTATCAACATCTTTAACAAATATTTTGTAACACATGTCACGTATGTAATTAGAAAAAGATCGATTTGATTAATGATCTATCTTTTAAAAAATAATATGACTAACAAAATTTTTCAAAAATCAATTTTAAAAAATACAATCTTTCACTAACAAATTTTAATATTAACTTTCTTCTAATCTATAAACATTATATTTTTTGTAAACTAGAAGTAATTGAGTTCCTCTTGTCAAATTTAGAACATATATCTCATTTTTTTAAAACAAAACATCCATAAAAACCTCAGAACTTAGTGTTCACAAGATTGTGGGTCATGCATTGTTTCAAGCTGGCTGCCGTATTTAAAAAGAAGATGAGGTTCATATAATATTACCAGAGATATATATTGATTTCGGCTATAGAAAAGTATTTTCTCAGTTAATCAAACTCGGTTTTGCTTCTTATTTATAGGCAAATCAATTATTATTTTGGACACTGTTTTCCATGTTGAGATGCAACCCCACTTGCTTTTTGGCTTTTCTTCTTGAGAAGACGCCTCTTTAACCATCACTTTCTCGCTATATGTATACATGCTCAAAATTCAAAAGCTTATCTATTATAAGGAGCATAAATTTAAATTTTGGTTCAAATAAATAATGCTATCTTTGCTGGTAGGAAAGAAGTAAATAGAGAGAAGTAAATTGAGAGGAGGTAAGAAAGAGATTGAATGAATAGAAATCAACTTCTCTTCTAACTTTTTTCTTATTGGGGGAGGATTTTTTTAGGTGGATCTCACCTTTTTTTATTTCCCTCCACACTTCTTTTTTACTTCCTTTGCAATTAAACATGCGAAGTTGATCTTTTTTTTTATTTCATTTTCTTCCATTAATTTCCTCTTCAATTTTTTTCAAACAAACAAAGACTAAGAGTAATTAGTCATTTATTCTTAAAAGATTCTAATTTTGACAATATATATCAAAATATTTTTAGGCTGTGTTTAGAAAAGAAACGGAGACAAAGATTGAAAGATAGAGGCTGAAAATCTATGATTAAATTAAGTTTGTGTATTATATTCTGTTCACATGACTGAGTACTGAGTTATGTCTCAGTATCTTCTTTGGTTTAATAAAATTGTTTGCAGAAACCAGAATAAGCAAAACACCATAGCTTTTACCTCTCAATCACCACCACCATTATTGATGTTGCTGCGGCTGCCGCTGCCACTACCGCTACCACCAACACTACTTCCACTAGGTCAAAAAACCACATTTTTCTTTTACCAATACAAACTCGGAACCCACAATTATAGACATGAACAAAGACTCAAAAGTTAAAAAAGAAAAAAGAGTTGCAAAAACAAATAAATTATTTTGCTTTTTTTTTTGGAGAATCGAAAGAAAGAGAGCAGAGACCGATAGATGTTGACGGCAAGAGATAAAGATCCAAGGGAGCAAGAGGAAATGATGACTGAGGAATGGACGATCGACGAAAATACTGCGCTAAGAGTGAGCGGCGACCACGGCGCTATAAGCGAGGGCGAGGGCAGCTGACGAAAGGACGACACTGGAGCAAGGGCGATGGTGTTGCGAGCAAGGGTGATGATAGCTTTGAGGGAGGGCTAAGTGTTGTGTCGAGAGTGATGAAAAGGGAGAGAAAGAATGTTTGCAAAATTGTGAAGTCCTTATTTGATTGGAACGAGAGGTAGAGTTGGAATTCTAGAAGTGAAATAAAGGTATTTAAGAAAATAAAATGTTATTAAAGTTTGTGTTGTATCTGTTTTCAAAATTTTCAGTCTTCACTTCTTGGAGGCATTGATAAAAAATACTAAAATTTCGAAAATGAAGACTGAAATTTTAGTTTCAATCTCTATCGATCAAACACAATATTCAATAGTCTCCGTTCTTCAATCTCAGTTTCAGTCTTGACTACCAACTCACCCGGATAATAATCCCAAAAATATATTTTATTTGATAAAATAACCTAATCACATGGGTAACTTCGGTTTTTTTTTTTAACAAAATGGGTAACTTTGTTAATGGCTAGATCTCTTTGTTATACAAAATATATCTCTGAGGCCTTAAAAGTTCATTTTGTCAAAATAATTTTTTAGGATAGATCTTGTCAAAATCAAAACTTTTTGAAGATCAATATGACTATTAATTATTTACTCGATAAAATAGATATCGAGAAAATTTCTTAGGGTAATATTTTTTCATGAAATAATCAATCTCGTAATATCCGCAACAAGAACTTTAGCAGTTCGCTAAAAAAATAAAATAAATAATAGCGGTTTCCAATAGAAAAGTTGGTCCCCAAAATCTCACTCTCATAAAAAAAAAAATAAACTTTTGTTCAAAAACTTCTATTAAATTCATGAAATTTCTATTGGATCTAATTGGGATAGTCAAATTTTTAATAATAAAACCCGAATTCGAATATCAATAATTAATTATTGGAAATTAAAAAGAAAAAGACACTAAACGAAGTGTTGTCTTCATCCCTAGATGGAGTTTGATTTTGGTATAGTTGACAAGATAAGAAGTTAAGAACATAGTAATAAACTGTCAATTTATTTAGCCACATCTAATTGACGAAAAAGATTAAAAAAGAAAAAAAAATGTTGATGTGGCTTCATCATATTCCAGTATGATGATGAATATTGATCTTCGATTCAATTATTACCTTTGTTGAAGCATAATAATTAATAATAATCATTTGAAGTTTGAGATTCTTCTGCTCAGCTTTCCATGTGGGAGGAATAATCGAATAAAATCAAATTAAATTATAACTAAATGAGGTAAGTTTAGAATTTAGGTCCTTCTTCCTTCCTCATATCTCAGATCAATTGATGAGAAATGATTAGTGTTTGGAATAAAAGAACGTGTTAGATGCAGATACTTTTTTGTGCTAGTCAGTGACACCAATTACTATGTCCCATTCTCCATGACATACATTCATGCACAAGATTTCTTCAATCATTCCAAAAAATCCATTATCCAGCACATGATTTCAGGTATCTCACTGTGCTTGGTTATTTATTTTAACCAGAAGGTAAAATTCTATTTTGATTCCTATTATTTTAGTCGAAAATTAAAATTGTTTCTAAAATTTTTTGTATTAAAAATCATTTTTTATGTTTATTTTTTTTTAAATCGTTTTTCTAATTATAAATTCTTTTAAAATATAGAATTGTCCCTGAATTATATCATTTTTATCACCATTATTTTTTTTAAATCCAACAATATTAATTTTATTGAATCATAAATTAAAATTTAATTTTCTTATACTTATTCGAAAATTATTGATATTATTGGTGGTGAAGATGATATGATTTAATGAGCAATTTTATTATTAAAAGGAATTTATAATTCGAAAAGATGATTTTAAAATATAAAATAAACGTTAGAAATGATTTTGAAGATAAAAAACTTAAAAATGATATTAATTTTTAGCTAAAACTAAAACTATAGGAACTAATAAGACTTAATCCATACAATATTCATAGAATGAAAAAGCAGATATTTTAAGTAGTAATTTTGGTTTCTTTTGAAGCGGGGTCTATCTATATACAAGTGCTGATGAATGATGGCCATACTTTTATGTTTTCCCTTTTAGTTTGTGTTGATACTTGATACTTGATAGCCCTCCTTTCATACCCATTCATGCTTGCCTCGCACTGGTCGGTAACCTACTTTAAACAAAAAGGAGTCTTGAATTGTGCGATATGTGAAATTGGTGGTATTTTGCATAAACAAATTAAATGAGTGAGACACAATTTGATTTTGTTTTTACATAAAGTTAAAATAGTCCCTAAAATTTGACTCAAATTTAACATATAAATTTGTGCCGGAATTTAATAGACTAGTATATAAAGTGTGAATTAAAAAGATTTTATGTACACATTTTATTTCTTAGCATATCATTTTTTATATATTCATAAAAAATACCCCTGGGTAATTATATCTTTTGGAGCTAATTTTATATTATTATACTAATAATGATAATTAATAAACATGTCAAGTTTTTTTTTTCTTTTTTGTGTTATTTTCAATATGAGAATTCGAGAATTAATTATTAGTGAATTTGAATTTTATTTAAAAGTTGATTGTTGACCAACAAATTACTACCTGCATAAAGTAAGATTTGAATATCTAATATTTATTTAAATAAATTAATGAAATGATGTTAAATTTTATACTTTGTCTAAGGTGGACCTGATTCATAGTGAATCAACTAGAATATTCTTAAATGAGTGGTTGAGAGTGGTTATAATTTTACAATGAATAATAAAAGTAAAATATAAAAAAAATTACAACCACTTATTTGAAAATATTCTATCTCATCCACTATAAATCTAATTCATCGTAGACTTGTTCTAAATTCTAAATCATAAACCAATTTGGAGAAGAGAGAAACACAGGTAAAGATGCAAATCCAAAGTACCCACAAGTTTAGGGAAAGTGGGGGTGGGCCTCTCTCAAAATTGGGTGGGATTTTTGCTTTCGATACGTGAAAAAGTGGGCAGTTTCTGATTAAGAACTCAAGAACGAGGACAAAAGTGCCTCTCATCTAATGTCAATTGCAACACTGTCCACCATGTCTTCCATGAATCTAAAGTTATTATGAATGGAGATCACAAGAATCACAAATCATTTATTCTTTTAATGGAATTTTCTAAATTTCTTCTTTGATTTTCTAAATTAAGAAAACTAGCATGATGTGAAATGTTTTCCGTAGGACTGATTGTTTTAACTGCTATAAAAAGAATTGCTATATCTTTGTGTGTAGTAATTATTTATTTTTGTCTCTAAGCATAATTTCTTAAAACTTACTGTGAGAAGTTGAATTTAATTTTTGTCTTAAACGAAAATTTATTACATATAAATACTCTTTCATAATTTATATAAATTGCCTTAGGATAATAAGTGTTACTATTTATTCTTAAATCGTACTATCCTACCACAATTTATAATAAGTATAATACTATTTTTAATATATAAATCACGTCACATTAGCGTGTAAAAACACATAAACCGTCTTACCTTTTAACTATTTTACAGTTATTTTTAACAGAAATTCTGATAGGATATTGAATTTATGCACATAAAATTTTCTATTTTAGAGTTTAGTCACTTTAATATTTTATTTTTCCTCCTCTCAAATTGTGATTTTTGTATTGGCCCCAAGTGAAAGGCCATGAAGCTTGAGATTGGTCTCTTGAGTCGAGCAAAACATGTTTTGGTTTTTATTGCACTGTTGGTGTTAAGTTAATCGGCTGTAAATGAGTTAATACCTACTTTGGTCCCTGAGATTGACACTTTGTATTAATTTGGTTTCTGACTTTTTAATTGTATTGTTTTGGTTTTTGACTTTTTAAAAATTGCACTATATTAGTCCCTGGCTGCATTTCTATTAGACAACCCTTAATGCCATTAGTGACTTGGCAAATTTTGTCCACGCTGGCAAAAACAATGTTAGATGTAAATAATCCTGGAGAAACATAATTATAATATTCTCATTGAAGCATAAACCAAATACATGAAATCCAAACAAAATAAAGGGTTCTTAATTAGAAAGTATTGTAAAAATCAGTCATATACACAAAGCCATTTTTCCTAATATAACTATCTTATATGACTAGTTAACCGAATAACAACACATAAATGATGTTTAGTTCTTCTTCCTTGGTGGCTTGAAGCCCGAAATTGGAACAAATCCTAAGATGTCACCAAATCTAGTTGATGTCCCTGCGCTAACTACTTGCATTGGATTGAAACACACAAATGGTAGGGGAGAGCTCTTTCTTTTTGTTGGCAATTTATCGGGTCTTATTGCTGGTGCTGCGGGTGCCTAAACCAATTGAGCAAATAACAATTAATGAAAAAGTGCTTGTTTGGAGTTAATGCAAGTAAATTAATGAAGTATATAATAAATACTAAACTTGTTGGGAGTCTTGAGCTTCATCATAGTTAGGTTGGCTAAGTTCAATCTCAGCTGCTTGGACATTGGGTATGGGTGAATTTTCTGCAGCTTCAGCAGTTGAGGAGGATCTGCAGAATTTGGAGCTCCAAGATTAATAGTTGCTGCAGAATTTGCAGTATTGGTAGTGGCCTTTGACCCCACAATATCTACATGTAAATGGTTTCAGCTTCCTCTTCAAACTACCACCATTTGCAACATTACCTCCATCACCATCATTTTTCTTCTTAAGTCCACCTTTTCCTTCATCAGCATCCTTTCTCCTCTTCTTGGTGAGCTTTCTTGGTTTTTTCTTAAATTTTGGAGCTAAAGGCTTGTTATAGAGTGATTTTGGAGCTAAATTTTGGATCTAAAGGCCTGTTATGGAAACCCCCAATCAAAGCCTTTTATAATGTCAAAATAAACCCAAACCCTAGCACAGAAACTACCTGTAGCATAAAAAAATTGCATTCACTACAATGTACTCAGATGTACTCAATACATATAAGGGTATTTTGTTATCAAATTTGCCAAACTTAATAATTCCTACTTATTCAAACTATGGAGTAGCAGTGTATATATATAATTCTAGCAAGCTAGTTAAGTGAATTTTCTATATATAACGCGCACATATATCACAATGCCACAATGAACACAATGACACGATGAACCATTTTCCATTCCATAAGAACCATGTTTCGTTAAAAAAAGAGCACAAACCCCGATCAAACCCTTTCATAATGTCACAATGAAGCCAAACCCTAGCACAAAAACTGCTTGTAGCAACAAAAAAAAAAACTGTATTCACTACAATGTCGATTTGCTACAATGGTGCATGTATTACAATATAAACAACTAAAAAAAGAAAAAAAATGGAAACAGTGCTTGCTTACCTCTCGTTCACGGTGATTTCAGAGCAACAACAGCAATAGTGTGATAATAGTTGTGTTGAACAAAGCCTTTATAAACTTTGATGAAGCAACCCTGTTAATTTCAACAAACCCTATCTTCCATTCTTCATGGGGCTGAGATGACTTCGGGGAGAAGGAAAGAAGAAGAAGTGATGAATGATTGTAGAGCATGTGAATCGTTTTATTCTTAAAGGCAAAACGACGTCGTTTTTTTTTCTTTCATTTCCCTCCCTTTGTTAGACTACGTCGTTTACTTTGTCAGCGTGGACAGAGTTTGCCACGTCACTAACAGCGTTAAGGGTTGTCTAATGGAAATGCAGCCAGGGACTAATATGTAGTGCAACTTTTGAAAATTCAGGGACCAAAACGGTGCAATTAGAAAGTCGGGGATCAAATTGGTGTAATGCGTCAATCTCATGGACCAAAGTGGGTATTAACTCGCTGTAAATGGGTGTACGTACCATATTAAGTTGGCGTCGACCTGATGGTTCTGTTGAAAGCCACAAACCTAAGCCTGTCTTGTAGCAAAATGGTTTACACAAATTGAGGACGTTCTCTTAAGTGGGTGTACGTACCATATTAAGCTGGCGTCGACCTGATGGTTCTATTGAAAGCCACAAACCTAACCCTGGCTTTGTCTTTTGGTATTGCATTATTAAATCACCCAAATCAATGCTGCGAACTAATGAAATTCTTATATCATTTGTGTCATTTAATTAAGTTGTATATGATATGAGAAGCTATCAAAACTCACTACAAGAAATACGTTAGTTACCGTGGGATTTTTTGTTGGATCTTATTCCACAGAATTCCGTCAAATTATGTGTCGGGCTTTCCGTTGGATATGAGTAGTTGTTGATTCCACGATCGTATGGGAAAGTTTGCGTCAGATTTAGGAATCCGACTAAAATCTGACAAAAAATATTGGCGGGAAAATTTTTTGAGTTGGCGCAAGATTTTTCATAAAAAAGGGTGACGAAAAATCCGACGGAAACCTCGAAGTGTCAAACGCACCGTTTCACTAATTGACGCAGCCCCCCGCGACTGATTTCCAGCAAGCTGCTCCTTCGCCGCAGCTGAACGCAGATTCTTCCCATGCGTCCCTGCCGGATCCCCCAAACTAGCAAGTCGTAAAGATTCCCATCACAGGGGATGGTCAGAATGGGTATGTATGCGCACATTTAATAACTCTTTCAACTATTTTTATTTAAACATACATGTTATTATTATCTAATTCTAAACTGACTTGATTTATTTTAAGCTTTGACCCGGATAATAACGTGTGCACGCAAGAGATTTCCGATGTAATTTAGTTTATGCTGAACGAGCCGTGGATAAATTACTCCGAGATTTCGGCTGATTTTCAGAACCGATGATTTGAAAAATGGGCGGTAACAAGACTTACTTCATCTTAATTCGCTTAGACTATCTATGCGTTTCTAAATTTATGTGTTTTGAAATTCTTTGTATTAACTTGCAGGAGAAGTTTACGTGGCCCGAAGAATAGAAACATGAGATCCAGAAAGCCTACGACCACTGGGCGGGGAGGCTCTACAAGTAGATCATGAAGGATATCCGAGGCTCTACTGAAGTGGCTTAGTGAGACGCCTAGGAGGCAGTTGTTTCATAGGTTTGCAACTGATCCCGATTTTCTAAAGCATTCGGCTGTGTGCAAGGTGAATCGGGCTTCCTTGAAGGGCGACTGCCTACACATCGGGGGTTTGCGACCATTCCCAAGACCCGTGCAAGGATAGTAATACAATTCCAGCTCTTTCTTTGTTCATTAATTCATAAATCAAATGCGCAATTTGAATTGTATGATGCATTTATATCGTAATATATGATTTTAAATTTTCTTTGTAGACGAGGTCATTGGATTGTCCACCAACCGAGCTAGAACTCTTAAGGGAGACGCACACACGAAAGCGTGATAGATCCATTTGGGGAAGCGCGCCGATGACTTGCTGCTATACTTTAGTCATTTGCGCAGTTGTGGATCAATCTCTAAACTTAAATTTTTCTTACTAGACGCTGTCTCATTTTATATTTGACATGTTATTTTTTCTCAGGCTGAGTATTCTGCCAACTTTGAGCAAGCCACCCAATATGCGTAGGAAGAGGGTAGTGATAAGAGTGCTGGCACAATTGACCCGACCAATGTGTGGCGTCAGACTCTGTTTGAGCCATACAAAAATCGGATTTTCGTCGGATTTTTTTTTTTAAAAATAATCAAATCAATTATTGTCAGATTTTCTGTCAGATAGAAGCTTATTAGACAGGGCTCTTTCCGTCGGATTCTGCGTGGGACCCATTTCCGTCGACGGATTGAAATCCAACGGAAACCTCTAAAATTGCTTCGTCAATATTTTCCTATTTTCCGCTAGAATTATCCAACAGAAATTATCGTTGGATGCTTAAAATCCAACAGGAAACTTTTTCCGTCGAGGACTTAACTGTCGGAAATTTATCTGATGGTAACTTACGAATTTCTTGTAGTGACTATTACTCTCTTACGGATAGATGATTTCTTACTATAGTTTGTTTACTAAATTTTGTGGTACTAAAATATCTATTCTTTTGATTTATGTTGTTTATATTGTATTGATTAGAAACTTTGTATTTAAAATGACTATAATTAAATCTATTTTGAACCAACGTTTTAAGTGTTTCATAGGCATCAAGGTTGCTCAATCAATACAAGTGAATTCCTTATCTCAAGGAAATAATGTGTTGATCTCTTGGAGGATTTGGCTTCTTAGGAGGCCAAATTTGCCTCCATTGTTATGTACTAGCCACGGACCCGCGCATACACGCGGGTGAGAAAAAAAGAAGTAAATACCTGAATTTGCGAAAATGTATCAATAAGTAAAAGTAATATCAATGGCAGGCGGGATGGGTAAAATTTAAATTTTGGTTATGAATGTGCAGAGAGGTATGTTGAATGAGGGAGTAATTAATTTATAGTGTAATTAACCTTGATTTTTGGTGAATCAACTAATTGGAGTTTAAGTGTAATTAATCCCATAATGATGAGAATCAATTGACATGCAGAAGAAAACATATGTGTATGTAAAATAATGTAGAAGCAAATCAAAAGTGTGTGTTAAAAATGCTGCTGACAGTTAAGCATGCCATAAAGTTCTTACTAATGTGGTTGTTGTTAGTGGAGGACGTGTGAATTTAGTTTAACGTTTAACAGGTAATTGAATTGTCAAATGAAAGCCATATGATTTGATATGTTTAAGTATTAGATTTGCTTTCCAACTTTGGGTGAAGTAATATAATTGACCTGAAATGAGCATAAAATGACAGATAATAGCTATTTTCGATTTCCAGTCACCGCTTGACTTGTTTGGGTGATGTAATTATGCTGGCCTCATCGCAGCATCAGGTGAAATAATTTTATGGAATTCCATTAGTCGGAGGAG
>JASCZI010030503.1:16414-35548 GCA_036250425.1 Stylosanthes scabra | reverse complement strand
CTTTTTTATTTTTTTTTTTTTTTTTTTCAACTCCGCGTTGGGTCCCTTCACTGAAATCTAGGTCCATTTTCTTGTCACATATGTAATGTTCTACTTCATTAATTCTGATTATTATTATTATTAGTACTATTATTTTTCATTCTCAACGCTTTCCTAATTTGTCTCATCTCCAATGTACTCACTTGTCTAGCTAACTAATTCTTTTATTTTGTTTTATTTTATTTAAATAATAATTTGGCTAGCCATTATCTAGTAGCCTTTTGGTTTAGCTGATTTAACCTCATTTTATTGGGTGGTTTAGGTTATTCTATACATATTTAATAGTTATATAAATCCTTTTAAAGAGAACCAATTATATGCCAACGGGATTCTTGCATACATGATCATGATCATGATCACATTTTCAGTTTTGTTAATCTAATTAATGTGGTTAAGTAGGGCATGAGGTATATATATATATATATGTTTTCTTATTATTAATTAAATTAGTGAGATATGAAAATAAAGTTGGATCAATAATATTTGTATGCTTCTGATATTTTACTAATCACTTATGTTCTTTAATATGATTCCACTGCCTAATGTTAGTTAGAAAGGGTTTTAATGTATCTTAGTTAGAAAAAGTAAAGCATCTTTTGAAGTGGCATACTAATAGGATTGGCAAGAAAAAGCAGACCACGAATTAAAGAATTTGAGTTAGAATCAATCATCAGCACATGTTTGTCCAATTGGATGGCTAAGCTTAATGTGTTGGGTAATGCAAATAATTTTAAATTAAAAAACATAATCACATTTCATGTGAACCCACTAATAAGTTTCTTATATGTATATTTTTGGATATATTCTGCTAGCCCTATCTAATTTTAGTTAAATTTTATAATGATGTTAATTATTTACCAAACTCTTAAATGGATTCTCATGAGATGTTATATATGATATGACTCAAAACTTTAATTTTCTGTGTAAAAATTTAGGAAAATTATCCGATGCCGATGCGATATACTGGTATTCTAGTTCTTTTAGCCGTTGATCTTGATTGATTTTAGTTATAAAATCAATATATTAATATTAACGGCCAAAAACATTGGAATACCAGTATATCGTGATTTAAAATTTAGGCTTTATTATCGCGGTATACCGAATAATTTTTCAAAAATTTATTATCTATTACTCATTCACACAATGAAATTTTGTAACTGATTATTATTATTATTATATTTTTGCTACTTTTAATTAGGGTCATTCATTTCATAAGTGTCACAAATTACGGTTAAAATATATGAAAAAAAATTGACATAGGCATAAGACCTAAAAAATGGACCCCATTTATTGCCGTCTTATGAAATATCAAATAAAAATAACCATGAAAGTTAAAACTAACGTATCAAAACTTCATTTGTTTTTTTTAATGTTAATTAATTACTTAATTAGCATGAAGCAAACTCAAATATAAATAAATCGAGTGTGTTATGATATCAGATATTCTAGTATTTTTATACGTTAATATTAATTATAAAATATTTTATAATTAAAATCAATTTAACATCATCTACTAAAAATACCTATATATTAGCCTTAGTTTAGTTTAAGGTTTAATGTGTTAGTGGATTGTGTTTGTGTGTCTTAAAAACTGAACAAACTAAAGAGGAACAGATCTTAACTCCACAGTCAAAGCCCCAAAATCTTCTGACACCAACAAAAAAAGGAGCACACTTTTTTTCAGCTCCAACTGCCACTTTTCTCACAGTATCTTAGCCAACTAAACCTTTTCCCATTTCACCCTCCTCTTTCTTCTTCTTTTTCAAGGTTTTGTTGCTTCAATATTACCAAATTTATATATTTTCCCCTCATATTCTGCTTTGTTCCATTTCTGGACAGTGATGAAGCACAGGTCACCTCACCATCAGCAGGTACTCTCTCTCTGTGTGTTTGTGATGGATTGTTTATATGTTTGTTTGTGTGTGTTGTGGAATGCATGCTATGTGTTTGATGGTATGATGGGGTGTGTTTGTTGTTGATTTTGGGAAAGTTGAGGTTTAAATTTGCAGAGGACTTCTTCTTGGGCTGAATTGTGTTGTTTGGGTTGGTCCTGCATACAGCTCTTTTGGGGAAGAGTGGTCCTCCGCAAATGGCTCAACATGGGAACCAACGAGTCTGATTACAGTGCTGACCCTGAAGAAGATGATGATGATGACTTTGATGATGAAGATGCCATTGAAATTGATTCAGACAGTGAAGGTGAGTCATGTGTAAAATCTATATATACAACTATGTTTCTATTTTCATTTGGGGAAAGGAGGTAGGGTTGCTTTGGATTTTGTTAATTTGATTATAGTTTGGAGAATTAAGCTTTGAGGTGCATGTTAACTGTTCAATAATAATGACATATTCAGAACCTAGATTGTTTCTGGTTATACCCTTTTGGCTTCTTGGTTGTTTAAGTCTCACTTTGTGTTTGGTGTGTTATGCAGAGTTGGCGAGACAGCCATGGTTTATGGACAACCGAGGCGGTAAAGGTCCTCCTGAATCGAACGGTAACTATTTCCATCCATGAATTTCTGATTTATTAACTTATGTACATATGTATAGTAGCCTAAGATTCTATTGAGCTACAGAATATCTTCCAAGGCTAAGGAGGCAAAAGTCATCAACTTTTAGGTCTCAGTATATAAACACAAAGGAACTGAGGTGAGGCACTGCTCTCATATTTATTAAGCAAGTGAGAAGACAATGATTTGAAAGCTTGAATACGAGGTTTATTTCGCGTGTTGCTCAAGAAAACTCACATCTTGATTATGGTGTATATTTGTCTCCTAGAATATGTGTTGGAACCTGGAATGTTGGTGGAAAACTTCCACCTGATGACCTTGATATTGATGATTGGCTAGATGTCAATGAACCGGCCGACATATATGTCCTCGGGTAAGTCCCAAACAGCTTGTTGCTGCAAGTGCTTGTTAATGTACATGAACATCTGATCATATTTTATGTTCACTTTTGAAATGTTTTTTGCTGTAATAACTAATGATTTGGCTAAAACAATTATTTGCATTTGCAGGCTTCAAGAGATTGTACCATTAAACCCTGGTAATATTTTTGGAGCTGAAGATACTCGCCCGGTGCCAAAATGGGAAAATATTATTCGAGAAACACTGAATCGAGTGCGACCTACACCACAAAAGATAAAATCCTTCAGTGATCCTCCATCTCCATCAAAATATAAGCCATCAGATGATGTTCCAGATATCGAAGAAGAGATATTACTCGAAAGTGATAGTGACATCGGTGAGGAAGTCCATCCCTTGGATGAAGAAAACAATGTTCATAATGAAGTTACTACTAATAAAACGAACGCCGATGACGACACAAGTATAAATTCATGGGCATCCAATGCTGCTGATATTGTAAACTCTGGTGTGCCAGTCAAACATAGTTTACAAAGAGAGTTTTCTTTTCCAAAAAGGTCTGAAAGGAAAGACAGCCTCCGCAGTGTCCGCACCGAAGGTTTGTCCGAAAATATGGATACATCATTTGCCCAGCAGACCACTAAACTAACCAGAATGCTTAGTGGTTCTGAAAGGATTGGTTTGAGCTGGCCAGAGCCACCACTACATTTGCTATCCCAGCAAGTTTTGGAGAGACCAACATCTTTTAAATCTCTCAAATCCTTCAAGTCATCGAAGTCGTTCAAAACATATAATTCTTTCAAGTCAATCATGGATGAAATGCCAGTTATGCCTTTGCTTCCTGAAATTGATCTTCAATCTCTAATTAAGCGGAAAAGAAGATCCCCATATGTAAGGATTGTGAGTAAGCAGATGGTTGGAGTTTTCATAACTGTATGGGTTCGTCGCAGCTTGCGCAAACACATTCAGAATTTGAAGGTGTCAACAGTTGGTGTTGGTGTTATGGGCTACATTGGTAACAAGGTCCATTCACTTTCTTTCTCTCTGACATTTGACATAATATCTTGTGATTTATGTTTTGATCTTCTTTAAGTTCATGGTGCTTGAGTAGAGTGTTCATCTCATTTCAATTTTCAGGGAGCAATATCTGTCAGCATGTCCATATATCAGACTCTTTTTTGCTTCATATGCACCCACCTTTCATCGGGCGAAAAGGAAGGAGATGAACTTCGAAGAAATGCTGATGTTCATGAAATACATCGTAGAACTCTTTTTCAGTCACTTTCTTATATTGGACTTCCCAAAAGAATCCTTGATCATGAGTGAGTTCTTGCTTTGATATACTTTACCAACTGCATATTTAGAGGGTTTGATCATTTTTTCATCTCTTTCAAGTATGTTGGCTCAAAATTCTCTTTGGTCTCTGAATCAAATTCCAAATTGTCTGCAGAAGAATAATTTGGTTGGGAGATCTGAATTACCGTATTAACCTCTCAAATATGGAAACAAGAGCTCTTATCTTAAAAAAGCAGTGGTCGAAATTGTTTGAGAAAGATCAGGTACATACTATAGAAACTGTAATATTTTCACTTCATTTCCATGATTATATATAACATGCAAAAAGCTTTGTTAACTTGACATCTTACTGTGACAGCTTATGCAAGAACTCAAGAATGGTGGTGTGTTTGATGGATGGTCAGAAGGCACCTTAAACTTCCCACCAACTTACAAATATGAGGTTAATTCAGATAAGTACTATGGAGATGACCCTAAGGTTGGGAAGCGTTCACCGGCATGGTATGCCTTTGTTTGACCTTATATTTTGCCTTCATGTTTGTCAATCCTGTATCTATCATAGTGTATAAGAACTACATGCATCTGTTTTATGATTCTCTTTGTTTTCATGAATGATCTTCAGGTGTGACCGAATTCTTTCGCACGGCAAAGGGATGAGATTACTGAATTACAGAAGGGCTGAGCTCAAACTTTCAGATCACAGACCTGTGTCAGCCACATACATGGTTGAGGTCGAAACATTCTCTCCCAAGAAATTACAACGAGCTCTAACTTTCACCGACGCAGAGATCGAAAACGAAGAAGTCATAACAAATTTAGGTGGTTGGTGACCATAGCTACTTAGTTTTCTTAACAGGTGAGCATGAGTTGCTTCACATATCATATAACATTGCTCAATTTGGTTGCATCAGAAGTTGAATATAACCTTTTGTGATATCTTGTGCAGGGATACATCATTAGCTGTAAAGGAGAGAGTATATGCAGATATGGTTGGAATGATTATCAGATAGCTGCTGCAACTTCTTAAATTCATACTGCCACTACATGATATTAAATTCATTTTTTTTTAATTAGTGATGGTGTTAGGGTCTACTCTTAGCAATAGCAATAGGATACAGAGCTAGTTTATTGAATGGCTTTGTCTTGTGTATGTAATTTTATGGTTGGGGTGTGCATAATATTAACAGAATCTAATGGAAGCTTTCTTTGTGCTTATAGAAATCATTACAAGGCATATGTACTTGTACAACTATGCTACTTATAATTATATATACAAAAAATCTAACCACTAAATTACTCATCTGTATAAAATATATGTTACTATACAAATATATAAAATAAAAGAAATGAAAATATAGGGTAGTGATGAATGAATTTAATTTTTACAAAAAATATTCTATAAATATATTCAATTACATAATTCTAATATCAATGAAACACTAAAAACGAATGTGATTATACGAATATATAAAATGTTTTATACCGTGTAGTCCATCGAAATTAACTGAATGATGAATATTCTTAAAATAAAAATGAAAATATAATAAATAAATAAAATAGCTTCAGCAGCATTCAGAAGAAAAAGAAAAGATTTTACAACTCTAACAGAAAGTCAAATAATAAATAAATAAAAAGAAAAGAAAAAGAAGAGAGACAGAACATATTCTAATTCTAAGTCTAAAAATAAAGTCAAATAATAAATAAATAAAAAGTAAAGAAAAGAAAAGAAGAGAGAGAGATAGAGATGAAAAGTAGCGGCAGTGATAGGTGCCACGTAGGCATGTTAGATTGTTAGCAAATGTGAGTGAGTCGTAGCAGTGAAACTCAAACTGAAACTGAAACTGAAACAGCAGCACTTGTTCTTCAAGTTGAGCTTCACTTATCGATTACATCCCTCACTATGTTCCTTCTCAAGGTCAACTACCCTTACTTGATTATCACCATTTCATGTTTCTTCATTGCTTTCATAACTAACTATCTTCTTGTGTTCCTTTCCACAGACATGGAGATCAACTGCTTTTGGTGTTTATGGCTACCTCAACTTCACAAAACCTGCTTATCTGTCAGTCCTTCCTTCCTTTTTTCATTTAATTATTTTCTTGATTCAAAATTCAGTTCATGTGATTATTAGATTAACTATTCTTTTATATTATTTTATTTTTCTTTGACCAATGCATATGGGGTTTCATGATACTTGGAAATTTGTATACTTTTTACATGTTTGTGTTAGTGATTTGCTGATTTTGTTGTTTGATCTTCCTGTATGGTTAGCTAATTTATGAATTAATGTTTTTAATTTTCATTTTGTTTTTTCTTTTGGGGGTAGTGATCATGCTAAGAAATTCAAACCTGGGGAAATGGAGATACAAATAGCTGGGAAGAATTGCATTGTAACTGGAGCTAACTCTGGAATTGGCTATGCAACTGCTGAGGGTCTTGCAAGACGGTTTCGATCTGTTTCGGATGCTTTGATTTTTTGTAAAATTCAGATTGCTAACTATGTAACTATATATCTTATGGTTGATGATTTTCACCAGTGGTGCCACCGTGTATCTTGTGTGCCGGAATAAGGAGAGAGGAGAGGCTGCACTTTCCGAAATTCAAACGAAAACCGGCAATCAGAATGTACATTTAGAGGTACCCCTATTTGTTTGTTTTTCAGGGTTTTAGAATTTAGGGTTCTTATATTGTTCACCCTTGCTTTTGAATTATGATTTCTATCTGAGTGGCTAATTTGTCTTGCAGATTTGTGACCTTTCATCTGTTGCAGATATCAAGTCATTTGCTTCCAGGTTTTCTAAAAAGAATATGCCAGTTCATGTCTTGGTAAATTCTTAACTTTGCTGTTTTAGCAATTTCTATGCTCTTGAATGAAGCTAATATGTAAAGAATTTCTTGCATCAAGGTTAACAATGCAGGGTTACTTGAGCAGAAACGAGTTACCACGTCCGAAGGGTGTGTCATTTTTGTTTTATTTCTCGAATTGAAATTTTAGCAGATTTCTACATGTAACAAGCATTGGTATGCTTCCCATTTTAATGCAATCTGTGATAATCCAGGTTTGAGTTGAACTTTGCTGTGAATGTGTTAGGCACTTATGCCATGACAGAATTGATGATACCATTACTAGAGAAAGCATCCCCGGATGCACGCGTCATCACAGTTTCGTCTGGTGGAATGTATACTACTCCCTTGACCAAAGATCTTCAGGTAAGTAGGTAATTGTTTTATCATGAATATATCAGATGGATAAATCATTGAAAGGACTAATACATAAGCTTATTTGGTTATCAATACCCAGTTTTCTGGGAGCAATTTCGATGGGGTTGAACAATATGCTCGAAATAAGCGCGTTCAGGTTAGTTAACAACTCTATTATGAAACATTCATTGCTTTTTTCTTAAGATGTGTAGCAGTTATCTTGAATGTCTTCATTTGAGCTTATGACACTGATATCTGATATGGCAGGTTGCCCTAACAGAGAAGTGGGCCGAGACGTATAAAGACAAAGGCATAGGATTTTACTCAATGCATCCAGGTTGGGCTGAGACTCCTGGAGTTGCAAAGAGTTTGCCAAGCTTCAATGAGAAGTAAGTGTTTGTATTTATTCTTACCAAAAAATGTTGGAGGGGAAAAGAAAAGCATCAAGATCTCTAAGTTATCTATATAGTAGTATTTTGCAACTTTGAAATAGTTGTATATTTTTGTGTAATTATTTGCAGGCTCGCTGGAAAGCTTAGAACAAGGGAAGAAGGTGCAGACACAGTTGTTTGGTTGGCGTTACAACCTAAAGAGAAACTGGTCTCAGGTGCATTTTACTTTGATAGAGCCGAAGCTGCGAAGCACCTTCCGTTAGCCGCTACCGGTGGCTCGCATACCTTGATCAACTCGCTTGTTGAAGATCTTCATTCAATGGCTTCTCCTTTTCACTAATAAGTACTGGTAGAGACTAGAGAGTTTATCTGTTTCCCCAATACAAATTGGCAACAAAAAAGGAAAATGAAGTTTAGGTAGTTTTCTCCAGAAAACCATAGAGATCCATGATGTATGAGTGATTTCTCAGGTGAACTTACACTAGAAAAGTTGCTCCTATTTGTACATAAAATTGAACATGGTTTCAAATTGCTGTTGCTGTTGCAGTGCATAAAACATTATTGCAAGAAAATGTAAAAGCTTTAGTTACTGCTGATATGGATGTAGTTATTGAAATAAATGCAGATGCAGATATTAAAAGTGAAAACCTCAATCATAATGTATGTCAATTTCAAATACTTTTTGGTTTACCCTAAACTGAATGATTATATTGTTTCCATGCTAATTTATATTATGTTTGATATATTAACTTTGTTTTTCTTTAAAAATGATTCTTATTAATCACTATTATTTGTACATCTACTATATATATGGAGGTGTAATATCTTGTTATTCTAGCATAATATAGAATAAAGAGTAATTAATTTTAGCTCTCTTAACACTAAGCCTATAATACATACTAATTTTTTATTTATGAAAATAAACATACTCGTCAAATTTTAAGATAATATTTAAAAAATGATAATGCTATTATTAACACACGTAGAGTAGAATAAAGTGCATGAATGTATACAGTGGTATACCTATATTAATTCTTTAAGTTATATGACTTTATTTTTCCTATTTTTAAATGCGACATTGATTTTCTAGGTAAAAAAAATAAAGGGAGGTAACTGGTGAGTGTAATTGAACATGTTTATCCTCAAAGATAAGTTTTGTGTGATGACGTCATAAATGAGCACGTGGCACGTGGTGATTAGGCCTTGTAACTTGTAAGTCTTTGGTGGCAAAGCCTAACAGAATCTCTAACAAGATTCAACATTTCAAGTTCCCCATGATGCTCTCCACGTGGCACATTTTCATTTGCCACAACTCACAACAATCTGTCATCTCTCAACAGAATCTTAAAGAAAACGGCAGCAACAAAAATAAAATAAAAAAATTCAGCAACACTTTTAATCCAAGTAGCTCACAGTCACACCACAATTTGCAATTGCATGTTCCATCTTTCGATTTCATTCTCAGCTGATTTTCACTGCCGCAATTCTCGCTGCTTTCCAGCTCTCATATTCTCTGCTCATTTGGTGAGATTTAATTAAAATCCCAATTCAACTATTTTATTCAATTTCTAACAGATTTCAACTTTGTTCATCTGTTTCTCATGCTGCATGTGGATTCTTATGCATTGAACAGTTGAATTTGATAGGTTGCTAAGCAGAGATGGCAATAAAAACAGTTGAATTGCTGAAAGGATGTGCATCTCGTGAAGAAATCATGGAGATTCTTGCAGCAGTGGCTGCAGATTTGGGGGATGTAATCGATTCGAGTTTCTTGCAGGTCAAACCTTTGAAGGGAGCGATGACTAATGAGGTTTTCGAGATAAATTGGCCAGCCAAAAGTGATGTCCATCTCAGAAGGGTTCTAGTTCGATTGTATGGTGAAGGTGTTGAGGTTTTCTTTAACAGGGAGGATGAGATCCAAACTTTTGAGAGCATGTCAAAGCATGGTCAGGGTCCGCGCCTTCTCGGCCGGTTCGCCACCGGCCGAGTCGAGGAGTTTATTCATGCCAGAGTATGTAATGTTCATCTTGCTTTTCCATGTTCTGATTAAATAATTCTAACAAGATTGACACTTGTCACTGGATAATTATCTTAGCTTAAATCAATTTGGATTGGTCAAGTGGTTAGCTCATTAGTCCGCTTAAGCAAGTGTTAGGTTTCAGGTTCGAATCCCGCCTCGTGCATGCAGTAACCCAGTGTCCAGTGGCAAACCCTTAAATGAAGCTTAGATCCGCGACAACTTAGTCTTTGGCCTGCCGGGCCGAGGGATACTGTGGGAAACCGAAAAAAAAAAAAAAAAAAGAAATTTATCTTAGCTTAAGTATATATTGTGAAAGTGATTGCAATGAGTATATTAGGCATGATTGTTTTTGTGAATTGGAGAATTTGTGCTTAAATTGAAGTCACTAAGCTTTATCTTTTCCATGTTGCTTTGTTGTTTCGTTAAGTCAAAAAGCTTTCCTTTGGTCTTGGTTCTTTGAATTTATAAAGAAAAGCATCTACCTGAAATTAAGTTGAATTGCATTGAGCCATTGGTAGATTAGGTTTCTAAGTGCTTCCTTTGCATATCTTTTTTGCCTATCTAATCAAGTAGTTTCCACATGAACAATTCATGTGATCAAGTAGTAGTGACATTATTTTATTCCAGATATGAAAATAGCAGCATTGATAGTAGATTAATAGCATTGATAGCAGTGTTGAGATCTAAAATGTGACTTTTCAATGAGTTAATTGAAACTATCATAACTTGGCAGACCTCACTAATACATCATTATTCATAACTTCTAACTTGCCTCTTTTATTTTAACCTACTTTTGGATTCTTAGACACTTTCGGCTTCTGACCTTTGTGACCCTGAAATATCCGCTTTGATAGCGACTAAGATGATGGAGTTTCACAATCTTGGTATGCCTGGTGAAAAGAAGCCTCAGCTATGGCAGAGATTGAGGTAATATTTGATTACCAGACCAATCGTTTTTAGGGGGAAAATAGCCTCATCATTAACAAATGTATTACATATTCTACTAGGAAGTGGCTTAATCATGCCAAAAGTTTGTGCTCTCCTAAGGATACCAAGAATTTTAGGCTGGAAGTTCTGGATGCTGAAATAAATATGCTGGAAGAGTTGTTACCTGAAGGATGTGAAAGGATTGGATTTTGTCACAATGACCTACAATATGGTAACATAATGATAGATGAAGAAACAAGATCAATCACCTTAATAGTAAGTTATGATTTATGAACTTCATACCATATTAATCTTAATAGGATGATAGAAAATATCACATACACGTAGGTTCTTATCATTTGTTATCAAGTGATTAATTTGTTTTTTCAAAATATAGGACTACGAATACTCCAGTTACAACCCTATTGCGTATGACCTTGCGAATCATTTCTGTGAAATGGTAGCAGATTACCATAGTGACAAACCGCATGTTCTTGACTACAGACAATATCCTAGTAAGTAATGGCTCATGCATTTCACAGCACATTTACTATTACATTTCTAAAACTGTTATTTCGCATCATGTTCATTAAGAAAACATTTGAAAATGGTGTACCAGGTCTTGAAGAGCGTCAAAGATTTATCCATGCTTATTTGAGTTCTGAAGGTTAGTTCACTGACATATTGACTTCAAACCAATACATATGGTTGGAAGAGATCAGGATCTAGATTACTGCTAATGGTCTATTCTCAGCTGATAAAAATCCTCAGCTAAATTATTAAACCTGCTCTATGCGGTACAGAATCCATTCTCGGCTTTTCTATTGTCGTTATGATCACATCTGTATGTGCTGAAGCGGAGTAAATCCTTGTCTTGCGAATCATTTTTCGAAGTGCATGCATATATATACCTCAACATGCTTATACCTGTCAATTGAATGTTCATAATTATTTAATGGAACACATTGTTTATGCTGTCCTTGCTGATATGTACTTTGCATGCATTTGTTTAACTAATGGTTACTTTATTTTCTGAATTTTCCTGTTTGCTCTTGCACTCTTCAGTGCAGGTGCCATACAAATCTTCTTAGAGTTGTTTCATGTTGAGTGAAGTATCTTTTGCTCCCTTTTCTTTTTCTTAACATAGAAAATACAATGCATTTGAAGAGAAGAAAAAAGTATTAAAAAAAAAAGATAAAAAGGATAAACAAACCAAACCATGTGAAATCATTGATAATTATAGTATTATTTGTTAACATGATTGGAAGTTAGCTCACATTCAAGCCTGCAAAATCATGTGATAGCAACAGAAATCACATTCTATTATACAATTCTTATGAATTTGATGCATGTTTATTAATTTTAATTGAAAACTGTGTGACTTGTGCATAGGCAAGAAACCAACCAAAACTGAGGTGGACCAATTAGCAAATGTTGTAGAAAGATACACCCTCGCAAATCATCTATTCTGGGGCTTGTGGGGACTTATTTCGGTAACTTTCCTTTTCCCCTCTTAATTCATTCATTGTTATCATTCTTAAATCTTAAGGCTACATCAATTTTCTAAGTGTGGTTTTTTTTGCAAAAACTGCAGTGTTATGTGAATACAATAGACTTTGACTACAAGGAATATGCAAGGCAAAGATTTCAGCAATATTGGCTGAAGAAGCCTATTCTTTTGAACTCACCAAGCATTATTTCCCAAGATGGAGTTCCCAATGGTTCTGTAGCACCCTTGGCATGAGTGCTTCTTATGTTAATCAGTGAGGTTCAACTTATTATGTACTATTCATTAAATATTAATAACATCTCCAAAAGTATCTTAGGCAGCATAAAATATATGTAAATAAACATGGGTAAAAATGTATGATGTGACCAATTTTACTGAGTTTTGTTCAGATGTCCCTCTCTTGACTCTAGAGATTTCAAGAGTTACATGATGTCAATGGCAACTTGATAATAGAAAAATGCATGACCCAAATCAAACCAAAATAAAAAGAAGACATTTATAAGAACTAAAAACATTTTTTATCTATCAGTAAAACTGATTTTATTAATTGTGAATTATACTTTGTGCGCCCATACACACATGCGGATTATCTATTAGGAAGCGTTTCAGCTATAGTCGAGAATCAGATGTTCCTGTGTTTAAAATGGCTGAAAACACTGAAACACTTGAATTCTCGAAAATACCTGAAATGTGTCCTATCTATTATTTATTACATAAATGCAAAATCACCTCTAGCTTTTATTTAGACATCAAATTCATACACAATTTAACATATTTTTATCTTCCAAGTCCAACTAAACCTACCTTTAAGCTTAATTAATGAAAAAAAAAAAAAAGTAGCTTAGTTTAGGATATTGTTATTTTGATGTTTTAGTGAATGGGTTAGCACTTAACCACTCTTTTGACCAATCCTCATGCTCAAAGAATACCTAAACCACATTGGCACACACTGCAGCTAAAACCACAAGAACCAGAAGTCAACAAATCCTTCAAAACCAACCACACTTTCTAGTTGGAAATGGCTAAGCACACATTATATATATGCATGCTCTTCTGCATACTTGCTTCATGCTTCAAACACATATCACTATTCAGATTCATCAAATGGCTCGTCCACTTCTATTGATCCACCCTATGCCTAACACCTCACATATTGGGCTAGCTGTTATGACCCTTGTGTTGTGTGCTGTTGCCTTGCTCATGTGTGCTTCTCATTCGCGCAAATGGCGTCAATGGAAAGCTTGCTATGATGCCTTTGTTGAAGAAGAACCTGTGATAGAGCTCCACAACGAAGCTGTGACAGCGACAGGTATGGATGAGCAACAAGAAGGAGACGGTTCGCTGTGGCAGAGGAACATACTTATGGGTGGGAAGTGCCAGCTCCCTGATTTCTCTGGTGTCATAATCTATGATTCCAATGGCAGTGTAGTAACCCCTCCTAAGAGTTCTCGTCAATTACTAACTTGGAAATAGGGTTTGAATTTTTCAGAGATTCATAAACCCCACAGGATTAACTTGTACTCCATCTGCATGAAACTATATTTCTTGATAGCTTCATATTCAAGTCAATCTTGTTAAGAGTGCCCCTATCTTGTAAGCATGTGATATTGCTGTCATATGTAAATATCCTTTGAATTTTACAAGGAAGAGTAATAGAATATGCTATGGATTATGATGGCAGACAGAACAATTGAAATCAATATAACTACTAAAATAATTTCTAACACAAAATTGAGATCCATGTACTTACTACTTGGTTACAGTATGTGACACCAATCAACTTCACAAGGGATTTGATGATGAGTTTCGACCTCTAAACCCGACAACACTGAGTTTAGAATTCGTTGTTTTAGTGGCACTGGTCCTTTTACTTGTTTGTTGCTTATTCCCCGAAGAAGCTTTTCTCGAGCTATTTGCACCGGAAGATTTTACAGAATTTGAAACCTTAATCCCTTTCTTCATAGATTTACCTGAAGATGATCCTTTTCCTGATTTCAAATCCGATCCTTTAATCCCTGAACTGGCATGTCCAGCATGATTGTTCTTAACTTTAGAAACTTTGACAAACTTTCTATCCTTCCCACTCTGCCCATTAACTTGGGTCCTGGCGATATCCCTCTGAACTCCTTCTTTGGTGATAGCCTCCAAACTCTCATTCTTCCTCATTGCTTCCTCTATCCTAGTGGACAAGATCAAGTCCTTTTTCGTAACCAAACTGGTTACTTTCCCTGCAATAAAAGAGATATTTATTCTTTAATGATTTGAAAGGGCATGCGCAAGATCACTGTTTACGGCTACGTTCCAACAAAACAAAATATAAGAATTTGGCTCTACAGAGAAGCACATGATAAGATTTTACCTTTTGCACCCATACGAGCAGTTCTTCCAGTGCGATGAAGGTAGTCAATCTAAAAATTGGAAGGGAAAGTAAAGGTGAGTAACTAAGCAATATCAAGGAAATAAGTAAAATAGAGAGCAAGGTACTCAGACCCAAATTATAGAACCATAGGTATGATACTCACAGCGTTCTTGGGGAAGTCAAACATGACAACATGGTCTACATCCAAGTCCAGACCCCTAGCGGCCAGGTCTGAGCAAACTAATGTTGGACGATCATCACTGTCATTCTTAAACTTATTGAGGTTTTCAACCCTGTATGCAAAACAAACAAAAAAAAATATGATGCAAATAAGTGGATATATACAAAAAGGAAAGAAAGCATCTGAGCTGAGAAGAATAGAAAGGAGTCATATTCAGACAGTGGAAATGGAAGATATCACTGGAAGTAAATGGGAATATGGAAGAGCAGGAAATGGGAGATCTCCTAGTTGTCAAGCTATGAAGACGGTATTTTATCAACACACTATACAATTTCAACAGTCAACAATATGGCTATTTTCACACACACATATTGGGGGCGGGGGGTGGAAAACATTAGTTTGTACTTCACCTTTGCTCTGCTGGTACCTCCCCATGGTAGTTGACAGTAGGAATCATATTTTCAACGAGATAGTGATCCACCGCACGGCTAGAGTCCAAAGTATTGCAGAAAACCATCACCTTGTTGCCTTTTGCCCGGCTTGGAACAAGTACCTGCCATCACGTGATCAGAAAACAAAGACTGAAATTAAGTACTAAAAAATTAGAGTGTGGTTGCATTTTTATTGCTAGCCCACCACCACCACCAATATGGCAATATCCACAAATCCTAACTACAACAACAAATGAGAGTGATTCCACTACCTAACATAAATACAAAGTCAATTTGTGCTACTTAAATTACACACATCTCCAAAATAAACCATAAATATCAATCTGTTTGGTGTGATGAGACTGGTGGAAAAATGCAGGATACCTGAAGTAATGCTTCCAGCTTGTTCTCAGAACCCGAAAGTTTAATAAAATCATGACGAGCGGAAGAAATCTTTTTATGCAATGTTGATGTTCTCAGATGTACAATGCCCTGAAATTCCTCATCAACCAGCTTTTGCACAGCCTGCAAAACTTAAAAAAGTCAGATTGGTGACTAACATGCTCTTAACTCCTAACTATAGAACTATTTCAATTAAGGGTAAACAAATGGACGGTGAGTGACCAACAAATGCACTTTATTTATTGTGCATTTGTAGTATATTCTGAGAAGCCAGAAATTACAAATGAACACAAGCACATGGTGGATTATATGGTTATATTATTGCAATACACAATAATATATCTTCAAGTGATAGAAGGGTAGATTGAAGAAATTATAGTCATGTATTTATAAAGTAAAGACATAAAACACTATCACTTTGTGAGAATCTTATTCCCTAAAATTTACTTATCAGATTGAGGCACAGATTAGCATACCTTTGTCATTGTTGCAGTTACCAAGACAGTCTGAAAACCTAGGCCATCAGGCTTCGATGCACGATGTTTCAATGGGGCCAGAAATTTGCGTATATCAGGACCAAAGCCACGATCAAACATTGTATCTGCCTCATCCAATACCTGCAGAACAAAGATATTAGTTATTGCACCAATTCCTTATTGTAGCAAATTATTGCATATTGGAACTAGTCGATTGTGGATTACTCACCAAGTATTTGATTTCACCATATACCATGTTGCCCTCCTCAATATGTTGAAGAATCCTTCCAGGGGTACCAACTACCACATCAATGGGGTTATTAAGTGAATCCTCTTGAGGTCTAATACGGCCACCACCACTTACCATTGTACACCTGAACCGTGCATGATGACTAATTGATTTCGCAACTCGAAAAACCTAAAGAAATCCCATTTTATATTAGTTCATGTAGAGATCATAAGAGAATTTTTAAGTAGTCTATAAAATGACAAAAGAAAAAACCTGTTCACACAACTCCCTTGTAGGGCATAGTACAACAGCACGAGGTCGCCTGGGCTTTAACTGTATTCCATTCAACTGTTCATCCCGCCTTAGCAACTACAGCAACAAATTGGCATTGTCTCAACAGGCTAAAACATAAGATTAAGGCATGTTTTGCAAACTATTATGTTTTAAGATATAATTACTTTCTTTTCCCTCAGCAAGCTTTTGATTAGAATTTATTTTAAATCTGAACTAAGCTCAATCAAACAAACTAGTGATTCAAGTCATAAAGCTCAATAACATGAGAAACAAATGTAATGTAGCTGACAAATACAACAACAACAACAAAGGCCGGGGTTGGCTACATGGATGAATTGATACCATTGAGCTCTATCATATATCATGTCAACGAAGAGACCGTTTACATATAGATCTCGTTTGACCGCCTCATGGATGGTCTTCTTAGGCCTTCATCTTCCTTTCACCCTTATCCACCTTCAATCTCATCCACCCTCCTAACTAGTGTTTTGCCGGTCTTTTTCTCACATGACCAAACCACCCAAGACGCGATTCTACCATCTTTTCAACAATAGGTGCTACTCAACTCTCTCTCTCTTATATCTTCGTTCTTTATTCTATCCAATCTTGTATAACCACTCATGCATCTCAACATCTTCTTCTCTACCCCACTTAACTTATGTTCATGCTCCCCTCTCAATAACAGGTTAGACACATATGTAAAAGGACATTTCACACATCAAGCAACTAAATTTAACTACTTACACGCAATGGAAGCATCATGATCATGAAAGCAAACATTCAGAAAATGCAAACTTCTGAGCTGAAATTAACACAACTGAATCATGAACTATAGATAATGAAGAAGAGTGTGTACCTGAACAAGGGGAAGCAAGTAAGCAAGGGTTTTGCCAGAGCCAGTGTGAGAACCCAACACAACACTGTTCTCTTGCAAGACAGCAGGAATACCAATACACTGAATTTCAGTGGGAACTTCAATACCCATTTCCCTAACAGAACCCATAACCTCTTCACTCAAACCCAGTTCCTCAAAACTCCCAACAAGCTTATTCTTTTTCACCACCACCCCATCAAAATTCTCACTTTCACCATCAAAATTCTTCTTCTTTGTTTGGTCCTTATTCTTGGATTCTGAGCTCTTTACACTATCCTTGAGATGCCTCAGTCTTAGCTTCTCAAGGAGGACGGCGTGCTTCGTCTGGTGATCGGTTTCCGAAGTTTCCGGTGCGGCGGCGACGGAACAGAATGTCCTGAAGCGTGGCGGCGGAACATTGATGATGGGCTTAGAGCGCGTGAGGAGTGGAATGAGATTGGAGCGACGAGAGAGGCGCGTGAAGGAAGAGGAAGAGAGAGAGAGGGTGAAGAAGAGGGTTCTTGCTGTAGCTCCCGCCATTACTCTGTTCTCGGGTTTTAGGTTCAACTTCAGATAGAATGATGAAGCTTAAAGCAATGATATTTTATTTTTTTTTTTTTTTGAGTAATTAAAAAATAAAAACTAGAACTCCAGAAGTACTGTGGATATTTATATATAGATATTTGGATATTTGGTTTAGTATCAAAATAACCAATTTTTTTTTATAAATATAAAAATTAATAATATAACAAATAACATTAAAATAATTTATTGGTATAAAAATAACCAATTTTTGTATAAATGTAAAAACTAATCATTACTATTATATTTTTATTCATAATTTAATTATAAATGTTTTAACTCCGCCTATGTTACAATGCGGTACATAGCCAGTCCCAAATCCGGATAAAGGAGGAGGATTGTGTTAGGCCTTCGACAGCCAACGTAAAAACTTAGTCGAATCTTCATGACATGAATCAAAAACCTTATGGCGCTAAAGCTAGGTCGTTGCCCGGAAGCAACGCGCGGTATGGCTCGAGTACCGTGTCAAATGAGCAAGGGTCGCTGCATTGGTGCCCGAGTGTAGTGTTAAATGAGCAAGGGTTCCCGCGTCGTAGTGAACAGACGAGGGTAAATAAGCTAGTTCACAACGGAAAAGGTAAAGGTAAAGGACGGTGCGATAGGAAGCTGAAATTTGGGACATGGAACATAGGCACTCTAACAGGAAAATTCGTGGAGGTGGTGGATACCATGATAAGGAGGAGAATTAACATCATGTGCCTACAAGAAACAAAATGGGTTGGCTCGAAGGCTAGGGAATTGAATACGTCTAGGTTCAAACTTTGGTATACAGGAAAAGTGAAGAATAGGAATGGAGTAGGTATCATCGTGGATAAGCAGTGGAAGAAGGACGTCGTGGATGTCAAGAGGATGGGTGATCAGATCATCTCTATTAAACTTGTGGTAGAGGGAGGCACTTTTCATGTGATCAGTGCCTATGCACCGCAGGTGGGTTCGGACGAGCACTGCAAGATAAGATTCTGGGAGGATCTAGAGAGTTTGGTCTGAGACATACCTTTGGGGGATAAGATTTTCTTAAGAAGAGATCTAAATGGCCATGTTGGAAAAGAAGTGACTGGATATGAAGGTATCCATT
>JASCZI010030503.1:0-15064 GCA_036250425.1 Stylosanthes scabra | reverse complement strand
GGTCTACCACCGAAGCTACATACCTATTAAGAAGGATGATGGAGAGGTATCGTAGTAATAAAAAAGATCTACATATGGTATTTATTGACTTGGAAAAAGCGTACGAGAGGGTGCCAAGGGAGGTCTTATGGAAGGTCTTGGAAAAGAAGAAAGTAAAGATCGCATATATCCGCGCTATTAAAGACATGTACGATGGGGCTACCACTAGTGTGAAGACTCAAGGTGGTGCGACAGAGGAATTTCCTATTGGTATAGGATTACACCAAGGATCATCCTTAAGTCCATACCTTTTTACACTAGTCTTAGAAGAGCTCACAGAGCACATCCAAGAGCCCGTGCCATGGTACATGCTTTTTGCCGATGATATCGTTCTTATAGGAGAGTCAAGTGAATTGCTAAATGAGAGGTTGGAATTATGGAAAGAAGCTTTAGAAGTGTATGGTTTGCGTATAAGCCGTCGTAAGACGGAATATATGGAATGTAAGTTCGGGCGGCAAAGGGAAAACTCTGTTACAGAGGTGAAGATTGGAGAAAACATCCTCCGAAAAGTTAGAAGTTTTAAGTATCTTGGGTGCATTATACAAGATAATGGAGAGATCGATGAGGATGTAAACCATAGGATCTAAGCAGGTTGGTTAAAATGGCAAAGTGCGTCTGGTTTCATATGCGACAAAAAGTGTCTTTAAAACTTAAAGGTAAATTTTGTCGCACTGCTATAAGACCGGCTATGCTTTATGGTACAGAGTGTTGGGCGGCTAAATGGGAGCATGAACATAAGTTAAGTGTGGTAGAGATGATGTTGAGATGGATGAGTGGCCACACGAGATTGGATAAAATAAGGAATGAGGATATAAGAGAGAGGGTTGGAGTAGCACTTATTATTGAAAAGGTGATGGAATCGTGTCTTAGGTGGTTTGGACATGTGGGAAGAAGGCCGACAGATCATCTAGTTAGGAGGGTTGACCTAATGGAAAATGGACAAGGAGTGAGAGAGAGAGGAAGATCTAAGAAGACCATCCATGAAGTGGTCAAACGAGACCTAAACGTCAACAGTCTATCTGTAGACATGATACATGATAGAGCTCAATGGCGTCGTTTGATCCATGTAGCCGACCCCACCTAGTGGGACAAGGCTTTGTTGTTGTTGTAATTATAAATGTTAATTTAATTTAATTTCACGAATATACGCTTATTTTGTCTAACCTAGTTCAACCAAATTATTTATTTTATGATAAATAAAAGACTATTTCGATATTCGATAGAAATTCATTTTGGTGCTATTTTTTGTGCTATTTAACATCAAAATAATCTTTTATATAATATAAAAATAAATAATTTGATTGGACTTAATTGAACAAAATAGGATCATTTCAAGGCTTTTCACCTTAAAATTTGCATTAACATGCATCAACCCAATAAGGTTTAACCAAGGCACTGCTAAGTTAGAACTTGGGAACACAAAAACAATATATACATGGAAGCCAAAATCTTTGATCTAAAAGAAGATAAAAATCTATTATCCTAGCTGTGCTAACCACTAAACAAGTGCTAGATCAAGACTTTGAAGTCAATGTACTTTTTTACACAAGGGTGTCCATGGCCTCTGCCACTTTTTTCCTAAGAGCATCCAGGGACTCTGTATATTGGAACACTTCTCTTTGATCCATTTCCAAAGACATAGCAGAAATATTTCCAGCATGATCACGCTCAAGGTGCTTCACAATGGGGGATTCATCACCCAATACCTGCCATAACAAGATAAATTTACAATAATAATCATCAAGTATAATGCAAACACAGATCTTCACCATGCATTCATACCTCAGTGATTGGTGATGTAACTAGTACGGTTTGCAATCTTTCGTGATCTTGAAACGGTTTGAGAATCTCGTGGATTTTAGAACCAAGGCCACTACCAAGCATGGAATCTACATCATCCAAAACCTGCTCGGAAACATGAGAAATAAAAGTGTGATTAGGGCCGGTAGCTCTCGAACTATGGTAACCCAAGAGTCTTCACATTTTCTACAGATCTTGACACTGAGTTTTATAAAGTGGTACTAACCATATATCTTATTTCAGCAGGAACAACACTTCCCTCTTCAATGTAGTCAATAATCTCCGAAGGAGTTCCGATTAGAAGACCAATTGAGACATCTGAGTGCTCATTATCCGGGGAAGAACTCTTTGCCAACTTCGCTTCTGCAATCTCCAATATGTATTTTGCAGCACTAAAGCACTGTGACATCCATAACAATTTGCAACAGTCAAAATCAATTTAGAATCTTCAGTTTCAAACACAATAGGGCTAAAGAGACAAGGTGTTGAATGATGATGATGGTAGTGACATGAGGACAATCAACTACCTCAGCGGCTTTCTCCTCCGTAGCACAAATCACAATGGCTCTCGGATGCTTTGAATTCGAACCAACCTTACCACGTAGCAGCATCTACACAAGCAAACACATTCTCTTGGTCATATTTCCATCTATGCTTGCCGGCTAACAAATCGAATCGAGAACAAACATAGAAGGAACAAAACATTCTCCTCAGGTTTCAATGTCATCAGTAATCACAACAAAAATAAACTGAATGTGTCACCATACATAAACAATGTGTTATTTCAATAAGCAAAGTGATTCCAACAGAATAGTACTTAGAATCCTTGATCATCATGACAACTCACTAAACTAACCTTCAACATAATTGTATAACTATAATAACAGAATGATTAACACTGAAAATTAATTAATTAACACTTAACATGCACTAATTTAAGGAAATAGAATAGCAATGAATGAACCTGAATAAGGGGCAACAAGAAAGCCAAAGTTCTGTCATTTTCAGGTGGTGAACTCAACAACAAGCTCTTCCCTTCCAAAACAGCTGGAATAACTACACACTGTATCTCATTCGGAACACCATCACCGATCTTTTCCAAAACCTCAGCAAGCTCCTCAGCCACACCGAGCTCCCTAAAGCTGGAAACCACCATAGTGGACTCACCCTCTTTCTTCTCAGCATCAGCATCACGAGAAGAACTTGATGAACAACCTTTGAGCTTCCTTTGTCTGAACTGTTCCAAAATCATTGATTCCCTCTGCGTCTTGGACGGTGCCGAAGCCTTTTCATCTTCAACACAAGGGGAAGAGGAAGAAGAAGAAGAAAAAGAAGCGGAAAATGATGAGAAGGTTCTAGAAGAACCATGAAAAGAAGATGCTAATGGTTCAGGCTTCAATGGGGAGTGTAGAGAGATACATAGGTTAAGAATCTCTCGCCCTTTTCTTCTCATTGCTCTCTCTCTCTGCAGAAGCTACCACGTTTCGGTGCAGAACATGAACTCATGAAGACGAAGACGATTTTTTTGGGCCTTGAACTAAACAGGCCTGACCAGAAATATTTGGGCTACAAGCCCAAAAATGTTACCTAAGCCCAAATTCCAAACAAAAAAACAAATCAAAATTGGCGCCAAAAGCAAACGAAGAAAATTTTCCTCCATCGTCCGAAACAAGCTCTGCACGAAGCATCAGCGATGTCGTCATCGTCTACGGTGTTCATCGCCGTCCAGTGCTGCCAATGCTCCACCATGCAGGCACACACACACACTCTCTCTCTACAATTTCCCTTTCTCTTTCTCAATGTCTCAGATCGCTCATCCTATTTTGTTGATTTTGATGTTTCAGGTGAAGCAGAAGAAGAAGAGCAGCAACAAGTGGAACTGCGCAGTGTGCAACCAGAAGCAATCGGTTCGGAAGGTGTTCGCTCAGGGTTTTATGGCCAAGGACCTCCGCAAGTTCGTCCAGAGTTTCAATATGTCCCGGAAGATTGTAGACGACGGAGAATGGCTCCATGCCGGAACCCTAGGTTCACCGTCGGAACATCGCGATGGCGAGATCGAGCTTCGGATCAATCAAGAAAAGAAGAGAAGAGCTGATTGGAGTGAATATCTCGACAGAGAGGATCATCATAATCTTAACATCAAAGAAGTAGAACAAGAACAAGGAGGTTAATTTTGCTATCAATGATTCAATACATGCATAATCGAATTAATGATGTTATTTGTTAAATTGATACAATCATGAATCATGATCATAATCACAACATATTAGCATTGTATGGCTGTTGTAGCTATAGCTTGTTCTTAGAACCGTGGATTGAACTGAACAGGAGATGGTTTTGAGCCTGTGATTGTGACTGAGTTGGAGAAGGTTATGTTCAAGAAACGCAAGTCTGATGAGAACTCAGAAAAAAGTGCCAAGCTTTTCAAAGAGCCTGTGCTTCGAAATTCTCAAGGTGAATGAATATTGTTACTTTTATTTCTGATTTCTGATTTTCTTTTGCATGTGTGGCTGTGAGAGCCATATTTTATGTTCAACTATATGTTTTGGTGGTTCAATGAATGCATGGAAACTCTGTTGTGAATTGTTCAATATTTCCAAATTCATTGATGAATTTATTACCATTCATGGATCATATACTTTGCTGCATAGTAATTAGTAACTGGTCTTAGAGCTCTTTAACTTTTCGTTTTTTTAGTTAACATGGGTCATTGTTTTGCAGAAAAGCCAATGAAAGATAAACAACCAACACCATTGATGGAGAGCCATTCAAAGAGGAGTATTTCTGTCACATTATCTAATCAAAGGACTCAAAATTGCAAACCAACAATCAGCAAGACAAGCTCCAAATGGAGTGATTACATATCAAATGAAGACAATGGCAACTCAGAACATGGTTGGGAGAGGGCCATCAACTTCAAGGACAAAGTGGGGACATGTAGCAACAGCTTCTTAGAAGATATAACTAATGAGGAAAGGGTGGAAGATGATATTCACCCGGATTTTATGTGAATTATATCCAACACCAAATTCCTAGCCATTAGTTTTTGCATCTTTTTTTTTTTAAAACGTTCTTTCTGGGTATAATTTTCTTTTTACTTTTTGCATGTAAGTGTTGCTACATGGTTCATTTACTTTTGTAATTTCAATGCTCTTGTCTTATGACGTTATTATGTAAAATCTATTTGGCCTAATTTACAGTTTGGAATAGGGCATCATGTATATACTAACAGTGAATTTATTTGATTTTCTTGATTGTGTTAGTAAGCATGAAGAATTCCCTTGAACAATCAACTTTTGCACCGAAAGCTTGAAATAAAATCAATAAACTTGATTGCATTTATGGTTTCCAAAAATAAATAAACAATAAGAGACAATTCTCATTCTTCTAAAAAAGAGAGAATTGTCATTCCACACCTAAATATAACAAGTTGAAAACATTTGCCCAAAGAATCAGTGGTAAATGAATCAAACATTCGTTCCTACACACCAACATTATCAAGCTTGTCCTTCTTAAAACAGGACATTTGATCAAAATCCAACATCTTTGATCAAGATTTACTCGAGTAACACCGCATGTAGGGTGTAGAAGGGAGCACAATCACCTTGTTAGAATTCAAAGAATTGAGGCATGGCAATAGGAGGGGATCAAGAAAATTATTCCACATTTCCTTATCAGCATGCACACCCTCCACCTTGCTCATTATTTGCAACATCCTCGGGCATAGCTTGAAAATATCTGTAGCGAAATATTAATAGAAAATATAATAAAGATGAGACTAATAGATAACATCTAAAGAAGAAAAACTAAAATGGCAAAAATTAAATGATGATATTATTGATGTGTATCATAAACAAATCTTACATGTCTTGATCATGTTCATTAGCTAGAGCATTCTTCGCAATGCATAAGAATGCAGAATCAACGTTGTAATCCTCTTTTGCAGAAGTCTCAAAGTAGGGAATATTCCCTTTAGAAGTGCACCAGTCCTTTGCTTTTTTCTCAGATACCTGCACAGAAGATAATTAGACCTTTATGCGGGAGATAAGGAAAAATGCAAGTGCAACGGCGGGTACCTACCACTCGACTATTCCCACCATCAATATCAATCTTGTTTCCAAGCACTGTAAAAGGAAACATCCTTGGATCAGAAGGGTTTGCCTGCATAACAAAATGCAAATTGTAGCTGAGGCTTCTCCAAATTAAAAATTCTTTGAGTCATACTTCGTACATGTTTAATTAATGTAACAAATAGTAGAATTAAAGTTCTTGAATTAGCAGTAAACAAACACCAAGCAACAGTATCAAACACAGGATAGACTTAGGAATAACTCAACTAGTAATAAATCAAGGTAAACTAAGAAGCCTAAAGGTAATTGTCTTGTATTGTCCTAAATTGCTAATTCCATGCCATGAGTTTTAAGAACATAATGAAACTTATATGCAATAGTATGCATAGATACTACAATGAGCCATGCCCTTTTCCTATCAACAAGAATCCATAAAATATGAAGCAAATGTAAATGCAAGCAAGACTATGAACAAATTAACAGAAGTACCAAGAGTGAAGAAATCATAACAAAGAAATAAAGAACCTGTTTGAGAAACTCCTCGTGCCAGCTGTCGAGTGAATCAAAGGACCTCATGACATTAACATCATAGACCAAAACACAACAATCTGCCCCTCTATAAAATGCAACTCCAAGACTCTGAAACCTCTCTTGCCCTGCAGTGTCCCATATCTTCCAAGCAGACATAAAGATCAAAATATAACCAGTTACATAAAAAATAAATAAATAACCCAAAAATGCCATTGAACAAGAAAACCCACTTGTAGAGTGACTAGCCTGTCATCAATCTGGAGTTCTTTAGTGACAAAATCAGCACCAATTGTAGCTTTATATTGCTGACTAAACTTCTTATGAACATATCTATACAAACAGTTATTAAAGGTCTGCATATGATAACTTGGAGAAAGATTCAGCTAAAGCAAACATATTCAATGGTACAGTGCAGGCTAAATAAAGAATAATTAACTTAAGAATATGAACAATCATTAAATTAATGCAATGCTGAGTAAAATAAGATAAATGAAAAGCAGTAAGCGAAGAAGGATACTGATTCATCAAGGAGGTCTTTCCAACCCTAACAAACACAATGGATTGGGGAAAAAAATAAGGTAAGAGGAAGATAATAGAAAAGGAACCCTGAGAAAGAAAGAGCAGTACCCGCTATCGCCAAGAACAATGACTTTGAGCAAAGTTCGCCTCCGCATTGACATTTTTGCTCTCAAGATTTGATTTTCCTCTCTCTTTCTTATTGATTTGCTAATTGAGCTTCGTAATTATTATTAGCAACTTCTTCGTCTCTTCGATCCCTCTGCAACTTAAACTAAATTCTCGTTGTTATTGTTACTGAGAAACACAATATTATTTATTTTTATTATTTTTTATATAAAGTTAAAATGATTTTTTTTTAAAAAAAAAGCTTTATTTTTTTCATCTCTCTTTCTTTTCTTAAAAAAATAAAAAACTTTAAAGGGATCCATCATCCATGATCCATCGACCATCATAGGTTCAAAAGGTTAAATATGGTGTCAAAATATTTCTTTTCTTTTCTTGTTTCTCTTCTTAGTGTTGTTTGAATAGGACTTTTTTAAGAAAAAAATAATTTTTTACTAAAAAATGTATTTTTCATCAATTTTAAATTATTTAGATACTTTTATTTAAAAAAAATTATTTAAAAAATAAATTATATACTCTTTTTAAAAAGTCAATAATACATTATTTTAAAAAAATAAATTGTTTGTGCACCAGGCACGTTAAATTTCATGATCGATATTCAGTTTTCCCAACCAAGAGAATAACTCTTGCTAAATTTATGGCATTGGGAGTGGGTGATGGGGACTGGGGAGTTACAAGTCCAATCCAAATTATAATAATTTAAAATATATATTTAATATCGTACAATGCTAACTGTTTGAATAGAATTAGATTAGATTAAATTACAAAATAAAAAAATGGCAACTTCTTCCACGAAAAAATGGCAAATCTTTATCGTTATATAACACACTCAAGAAACTCTTGGAGGTGTGTATATGTAGTCTTTATCTGATCTTGCGATAGCTTTCTTTAATCATACGGCAGAGATGATTGATGAATGAGCAAACATTAATCATGACATGTTGAATGAAATTAAAAAGCGGTTCCATTCATATGACGATTATCTTCAACTTTGATTCGTTTATAAGCAATGAAACTTGAAACTTCCAAAGATTCCCAATAATGGCAACAAAGTTCTGTGGCTGTTGTCGCCCATTGCCATTGATGCTTCTCAAACTCGTGATCTTGAAGAGAAAGGAATTTATCATCTCATGCTCCCAGATATGCTGCAAGACAATATCATTGTCGTATCTTGTCATGGATGGTTGATAACAGTAATAGTAGCGTCACATGAAGGTACCGTACAAATTTTAAATCCATTTATAAAGGTTCACTTGGATGATCTTCTTCTTCCGATTTCAACTCTTTCCAATGTAATTTATAGTTAAACGAATTTGGTGTAAATATCAAAAATAAAAAAATTTTGATAATTAAATATGTTTTAATTTGTTTTTGAAATTTATTTTTAATCTTTTAAAAAAAATTGTTTAAAAGTAAATTATGCAACATATTAAATTAAATAATTAAAATACTTCCCATTGAAAACAAAAATTCACTATATATATACATGGCGCTTAATTTGTTATTCAATTGTGGGCAATAGTTAAATTATGTGGAATCCTATATAACCTAACATTATTATTCTTAATGTTGGTGAACTATCTTTTGAAACAATTATCTATAACAAGAAAAATGATCAGAGAAAAGGAAGACTCGAGATGTTGTGATTTCTCATTGATTTTCCAATGATTGGAAGGTGTACATGCATACAAGCAAAAAAATGAATAGCTCATCAAATTGTTATGAGATATCCAAAATCTTGTAAGTGAATCCTAACTACCTAATAGAAATACAAAAAGTATGAGTCACTATCTTCTAAAACTATTATTCACAAAACAGAAAAGATAAATTCAATTGGAAATAGAAAATGTAGTGAGAAACTGATTATTGTTGTTGGTTGGGCTGATGTGCTATGCTCTAATAATATATGTGGTTATATTTGCTGAGGGCCGGTTAAGTTGTGGATCAGTTATTTCACACAAAATATCCATGTCACATTAAAACAGGTGAATTTGCTGTAAAATTAACATATGGTACTCCAGAAGGACATAGCATAGTAACCACGTCGTTGGTGGCGGTGTGCACAAGAATAAATAGTCATCTTGGTATAAGTGTACGAAATGGATAACGTCTCTTATTTGTGACGTATTTATATTGAACAGCAATCAATAGATAAGTAGAATATCATATCTTGGTACATATAGCAAAATGTTATCACTCAAATTAATTGGGGCGATATAATAAAGTAGCTTATAAAAAGTCACTAATAAAGAATACTTCACATGCATGCCCCTAACATATCATTGAGTGTACTCATGTTGAAATGTAAGGAGAATTAATTTGATTCATCGGCGGCTATTCATAGGCTAAGCACTTTAAGGTGATCCCCAATTAAGTAAACCGTAAATGAAAAAAAGTTTAAAAGAATGGAGTCTTATAGGTGTTACCAATTAAGACTTCTAATTGCATTCCTAATTATGTTATACCAGATACCAAGTAAAACTAAAATCAATATATTATGCTGAACGCAAACTTAAACCACCATAACAAAATGTTAATCTAATGCAAAGGTCATGTAAGAAGGATCAGCGGATGTTTTTTGGTTTGATTAGGCTAATGTGTAATTGTGTATGTTGTACCTAATTAATATTATTTACAAGTTAATTATTTAATTCATTAGAATTTTTTTGAAGTACTAGATGATTATTATATTCAAGATCTAGAAATGAAAACAGCTCAAATAGGCTACAATCAAAACACTTTAGCCTAACCAAACCTATCGGAAGCCAAGCTATATAAGCATGCAATATAGCTTTTATTTTTAAATTTTAATATTTCAAATTAGGAAAATTAATTAAACTTAATCAAAACAAAAGTTAAAAAGCTATTTTTTAAAAAAAATAAATTTAACTAATGAGTGATCTAAAAGTATATATTCTTTTTTTTTTATTTTATTGGGGAAGAAAAATTCTAGCAATTAGTGTTGCACCAGCTGAGCTAGCCTTAGTTGGCCTAAAAGTATATATTCAATACAATAAAAAATATAGAAATATATATTATAATAATAATAATTTTTGTTGGTTTATTATGAGGGCCCAAAAGGGTTATGACAAAAGATTTTTTTTTTTCTGTTCAGTTTATTCATTTTTTCTAAAAAAAACTGTTTTGCTACTCAAATGAAACAGGCCCGCATATATTGTGCACCATGCAAAGGAGGTCCATTTCGTTAAATTTTATGGTCAATATTCAGTTTTTCCAACCAAGAGAACGACCCTTGCTAAATTTATGGCATTGGGAGTGGGTGATGGGGATTGGGGAGTTACCAGTCCAATCCAAATTATAATAATTTAAAATATATATTTAATATCGTACAATGCTAACTGTTTGCATAGAATTAGATTAGATTAAATTAAAAAATAAAAAAAAATGGCAACTTCCTCCACGAAAAAATGGCAAATCTTTATCATTATATAACACACTCAAGAAACCCTTAAAGATGTGTATGTGTAGTCTTTATCTGATCTTGCGATAGCTTTCTTTAATCATATGGCGGAAATGATTGATGAATGGGCAAACATTCATCATGACATGTTGAATGAAATTACAAAGCGGTTCCATTCATATGACGATTATCTTCAGCTTCGATTCGTTTGTAAGCAATGGAACTTGAAACTGCCAAAGATCCCCAATAATGGCAACAAAGTTCCGTGGTTGTTGTCGCCCATTGCCATTGATGCTTCTCAAACTCATGATCTTGAAGAGAAAGGGATTTATCATCTCATGCTCCGAGATATGCCACAAGACAACATCATTGTGGGATCTTGTCATGGATGGTTGATAACAGTGATAGTAGCGTCACATGGAGGTACCGTCCAAATTTTAAATCCATTTACAAAGATTCACTTAGATGATCTTCTTCCTCCGATTTCAACTCTTCCCAATGTAATTGGTAACGATGGGTCCCAATATATTTTGTCAGAATACCTTCGTACTCGGGATCACCACTATATTCATAGAACTCAATTTTGGAAGGTTGTTATAAATTCAGCTCCTAACCATGAAAACAAGGATTTAATGGCTGTGGCTATATATGGATGTGCTTCTAGTTTGGCTTTTTACAAACATAATGAAAATGATGATGACAAAAGATGGCTAAAATTTCCAACGGATCGTGAGGTTTTCGTAGATGTCATATTTTTTGAAGAAAAGATATATGTCATAGATAAGTATAGCAAACTATATGAATTTGATTCAAAGACAAAAGCAGAGCCGATAGGAGGAATTCATAAAGCTCCGCCTCCATCTGATGTGGTCACGCACTTTCGACAGGTTAAATATCTGGTTGGATGTGCTCATAATGGAAGTTTATTGATGCTGGTAAGACATATTAATGAATTGAAGGATGAAGAAAGGGCCGGTTATGAGACTTACAAATTTGATATTTATGAACTAAAAAAAAATGCAAAAGCATGGTCAAGAATATATAATTTGGGAAATTATATTCTGGTGATTGGACACAATTCTTCTGTTCAAATGTTGGCTAGCAATTTTTTAAACGGTAAAGGAAATCAAATATATTTTACGGATAATTTAGAAGATCTATATTGTCCTTGTTATCATAATATTGGTATATACAATTTGAAAGATCAGAGTTTTAGAGTGGTATTATTAGATGTGGACTTTCTCTGTCGTGCTGTTTGAGTATTACCCTAAGATTTTAAGTTCCTTCTTGGATTTTTTTTAATTTTATTTAGCATTTTTTTTATTTTGTTTTGTTTAGATGTTATTATTTAAATTATTTGTTAAGTACTTGTAAACTTTTTACTTTTCCTTCTTTAAAAACATGCTTATGAGATAATTTAATTTTAAATTGAGCAAGTGATATTTAATTTATTTGAACCGTTTTGTAATTTTTTTTTTATTTTTACAATAATGTTAATAGTTTATAGTAGTCAATATATTTTTTTCAACCCCACCATCTTTCTAATTAAACTTATTGATTCTTAACATTAATTTCGTAACACTATTCTATTTTTATTTATTATATTAATATTAATATTAATTACATCATCAAAATAGTAATATCATACCCACTCAATAAGTTGTTTTTTATAAATTCAGTATATCCAAACATAGTAATATATATTACAGAATGTCTATGATGAATATTACTAACCAAACCTATCGGAAGCCAGGCTATATAAGCATGCAATATAGCTTTTATTTTTAAATTTTAATATTTTAAATTAGGAAAATTAATTAAACTTAATCAAAACAAAAGTTAAAAAGCTATTTTTTAAAAAAAATAAATTTAACTAATGAGTGATCTAAAAGTATATATTCTTTTTTTTAATTTTATTGGGTAGGAAAATTCTAACAACTAATGTTGCACCAGCTGAGCTAGCCTTAGTTGGCCTAAAAGTATATATTCAATATAATAAAAAACATAAAAATATTTATTATAATAATAATAATTTTTGTTGGTTTATTATTAGGGCCCAAATGGGTTATGACAAAAGATTTTTTTCTTCTGTTCAGTTTATTCATTTTTTCTAAAAAAAACTATTTAGCTACTCAGATGAAACAGGCCCGCATATATTGTGCACCATGCACAGGAGGTCCATTTCTTTAAATTTCATGGTCAATATTCAGTTTTCCCAACCAAGAGAACAACCCTTGCTAAATTTATGGCATTAGGAGTGGGTGATGGGGACTGGAGAGTAACCAATCCAAATTATAATAATTTAAAATATATATTTAATATAGTACAATGCTAACTGTTTGAATAGAATTAAATTAGATTAAATTAAAAAATAAAAAAATGGCAACTTCCTCCACGAAAAAATGACAAATCTTTAACACACTCAAGAAACCCTTAGAGATGTGTATGTGTAGTCTTTATCTGATCTTGCGATAGCTTTCTTTAATCATATGGCGGAGATGATTGATGAATGGGCAAACATTCATCATGACATGTTGAATGAAATTACAAAACGGTTTCATTCATATGACGACTATCTTCAGCTTCGATTAGTTTGTAAGCAATGGAACTTGAAACTTCCAAAGATTCCCAATGGCAACAAAGCTCCCTGGCTGTTGTCACCCATTGCCATTGGTGATTTGGAAACTCGTGATCTTGAAGAGAAGGGGATTTACCATCTCATGCTCCCAGATATGCTGCAAGACAACATCATTGTGGGATCTTGTCATGGATGGTTGATATCAGTGGTAGCAGAGTCACATGAAGGTACCGTCCAAATTTTAAATCCATTTACAAAGGTTCAATTGGATCTTCTTCCTCCGATTTCAACTCTTCCCAATGTGATTGGTAAAAATGAGAGCCAATATATTTTGCCAGACTTTCATCGTCCTCTGAATCGCTCGTATGTTCATAGATTTCAATTTTGGAAGGTTATTACAAATTCAGCTCCTAACCATGACAACAAGGATTTAATGGCGGTGGCTATATATGGATGCTCTTCTAGATTGGTTTTTTGCAAACCTAATGATAACAGAAGATGGATAAAATTTTCAACAAATTATGAGCTTTTTTCAGATGTCATATTTTTTGAAGAAAAAATATATGCAGTAGATATATATGGCCAACTATACAAATTTGATACAAAGACAAAAGCAGAACCAATGGGAGGAATTCATGAAGCTCCGCCTCCATCTGATGTGGCCATGCAATGTTGGCAGGTTAAATATCTGGTTGGATGTGCTCATAATGAAAGTTTATTGATGTTGGTAAGACATTTTAATAAATTGGAGGACGAAAAAAGGACGGGTTGGGAGACTTACAAATTTGATATTTATGAATTGAAAAAGAATGCAAAAACATGGTTAAGAATATATAATTTGGGAAATTATATTCTGGTGATTGGTCGTAATTCTTCTGTTCAAATGTTGGCTAGCAATTTCTTAAATTACAAGGAAAATCAGATATATTTTACGGATAATTTAGAAGATCTAGATTGTCCTTGTTATCATAACATTGGTATATATAACTTGAAAAATCAGAGTTTTAGAGTAGTATTATCGAATGTGAATTTTCTTTGTCGTGCTGTTTAGATATTATCCTAAGATTTTAAGATTGTCATTGGATTCTTTATTTTATTTAGTATTTTCTCATTTTGTTTTATTTAGAAGTAATTATGTTTAGATTATTTTTTAAGTATTTTTAAATTTTTTCTTTTTCCTTTTATAAGAACATGCTTATTTTATTTTATTATTTAATAATAAAGTTAATTTGTAAAAGTTAAAGAAAATAAATTTTCACTTGCAACCCCCATTACTTGTTTATAGATTCACGTGGGGCATAATGTTTTTTCTGAATAATTATTTGTAATATAAAAAATAGTTAATTTAAGAAATAATATGTATAAAATTAACTTTAAAATGATTCTTGGGCACTTGATAAGGAAAAATTTTAATTAAATCAATTTAATAAATTTAATTTTAGAATTTAAAAATAAAATATTAATATTGTATTATTTATGCTTCTCAAGATATTCAAACACACAATTTTTTTATTGTGTCATAGAAATTTATGATGTTTTTATGATAGAATTTTTTAATATAAAACTATTCATTCATAGGAATATTATATCATTGAATTAATTTATATTTATTATTGTATACTTTTATACATCACTTATTTTTTTTTTATTTTGAATTTTATGTTGATATATCTTATTTCTATGCTATATACATGTGCGAAGGGTAGTAGGGTAGTGCCACAGAGATTGCCACCCTGAAATGTTATTCTTTCTTTAAAAATTCTTAAAATATGAAATAAATTTTCTTTTCCTATAGTTTTTTTTTTTTTATTTGTATGGATTGGACTTCCTTTTTATTTAATAGTATATATATTTTTTGTCACTCTTGTTTATTGTGTTTTGTGTTTTAGCCTACATCCATTTATCTTCCTTCATATATATATATATATATATATATATATATATATATATATATATATATATATATATATATATATATATTTT